>PVIH01020469.1:18708-32400 GCA_004025045.1 Sigmodon hispidus | reverse complement strand
TTTTTTTTTTTTTTTTTTTTTTTGCTACTTAGACTTCTAAGTGCTGAGAGGCAAAGGCATAACACAGCAGGCCTAGCTATAGACCAGGCAACCATTGTACCACTGAACTACCAATCCCAAAGACTTCTTTTTTACTATTTTATTTTATGTATGTTAATGTTTTGTTTGCATGTATGTATGTTCACCTCGTGCTTGCTTAGTGCCAGTAGAGGCCAGAGGACAGCACTGGATCTCTTGTAACTAGAGTTACATTTGATTGTGATCTACTGTGTGGGTGCTGGGAATCAAGTGAAATCCTCTGTAAGAGCAACAAGTACTCTTAACAGCTAAGCCCGCTCTCCATCACTCTCTCCCAGACAGACACCTTAAAAACAAACACTATTTAGGAATGTAAATAATTCCTCTTTGTTGTTATTTGGGGGCCTAGGGTCTTATCACCACATAGCCCATCCTGGCTTGGAGCTTGTTTTATAACTCAGGTTGATCCTACTGCCCAAGACTCCCAAGTGCCAAGATGACCAACTCAGACCTATAATTTTTTTCTTTATTTTTTTTAAGACAGGGTTTCACTATGTAGCTTTGGAAGACCTAGAACTCTCTATGTAGATGATGCTAGCCTGGAACTCAGAGATCTGCCTGCCTCAGCCTTCTGAGTACTGGAATTAAAAACATGGCCCACTATACCCAGTGACAAGAATTCTTTAATGAGTATACTGAAATTAGAGAAAGAAATATTTTCCCCCAGTAGCATATAAGTACAGACTAGTTTGTCTGAGTGGCTAAATGTTAACTATTCTAGCAGTGTGTGTTGGTGCTTTGTGCCCAGGAGGCACAGAGGAACTGGAGGGCTTGAAACCCCCTAGTGAAGGGAGTAGCACAGTGGAGAGAAACCGGGCAGTTGTGACCAGAGTAATTAGCCCAGGCAGGATAGCATTTCAGTGGCATTATTTAGAAATACCAGTGCCTGCTAATAATTAAAGGTAGATAAACATTTGGCCACTTGTATTACATTTCTATTTTAAAGTTTCTATAGGTGATGCAACTGCCAACACCCTGTGCATGGTGATGGTGAAGAGGAGCACTGAAAAGCTGGCAGGGGAAAGTGGGTAAAAGTCTCAAAGGTTATGATGAGGAACTAGGAATGCTGCTCTTGCCTACTGTGCTCAGTCCCTAGCAACACATGCACCTCCCCAAATGCATGTGAAAAGCACCTTTTTGCTATTATTTTGCTTGATTGTTTTTTGATAGATGGTTGCATATAGGCCAGACTGGGCTAAAATTTGCTGTGTAATTAAGGATGAATGGTCTTGATCTTCTGCTTCTACTTCCTGAATCCTGGGATTACCAGTAGATGTTACTATGCCTGGTTTTGTTGTTTTGTTTTTGTTTTTTTCCTTTTTTTTCAAAACAGGGTTTCTCTGTGTAGTTCTGGCTGCCTTGGAACTCACTTTGTAGGCCAAGCTGGCCTTGAACTCAGAGATCACCCTGCCTCTGCCTACTGAGTGCTGAGACTGCAGGCGTTCTCCACCACTCGAAGCTCGAGACACCTGTTTTATGAGGTGCCAGGGATTGAGTGCAGGGTCTTGTGCATGCTAGGTTAGTGTTCTATCAGGTGAGCTACGTCTTCAGCTTCAGGGTTCTATATTGTATGTACCCCTGCCAATTTTTGAACTTCTGATCCTCCTCCCATCTTAGCCTGGGATTACAGTTACACACTTTTAAGAAAATGTTACCTTTACTTGTTTGCCTTTCAAACTTCTGGACCTCTTCCCACAGCTTTAAAAGAGTAAGGTATGACTAGTATCTCTTAAGACCTTAACTTGTTTTCTACACTGGAGTATTTTGGTTTTCTTTTTATTTTATAAAGCTTCTTCTTAGCAGCACTGTGCGTGTATTTGGAGCGGCCCGGTCTTTGTCCCAGTGCTATTGTCAGCTGTTTCCTTCCGTCTCTGTTATCTGACACCGCGATCCCTGGATGGATGCCTTTTAAAATATTTATTTATTTTGTGTGTGTGTGTGTGTGTGTGTGTGTGCGCGCACACACACACACATGCCGTGGCCAAGTGTGAGTTCAGAAGGGAACTTTTGGGGAGTTCTTTCTCACCTTACATCTTATTTTTGAAACATGGTCTCTCCTTTCTGCCACCATGTTACATTTTCAGGCTTCCATGGGACTCTCCTGTCTCCCTCTCCCACCTTGATTTTCTTCTCTCTGACATCCATCTCAATAGGAATGCTGGAGTTACAGATTGCAGACCACACTCAGCTTTTGAAGTGGGGTCTGGGAATTCAATTCATGTTGCCAGGCTTCAGTGATAAGTACTTCCACCATCTGTCCAGCTGCCCTGCCCTGGATACTTTTTAAAAACTAAACTGTTTTTTATACAATATATTTTCTTTTTTTTTCTTTTTTTTCAAACTTTATTTATTTATTTGCCTTGGTGTTTGCCTGGAACTGGAACTACAGACAGTTAGGATTAGCTGCCATGTGGGTGCTGGGAATTGAACCCGGGTCCTCTGGAAGAGCAGCCAGTGCTCTTAACTGCTGAGCCATCTCTCCAGCCCCTATACAATATATTTTCATCATGGATTTCCCCTCCTCCAATTCCTCCTAGAATCTAGAATAATTCTCCCCACATCCCTACCCACCCAACTTTATGTCCTCTCTCTAAAAAATGTAAATCTAAACAAAACAACAACAACAATAATCGAGAAGACAAAAGATGCTTTTGAAAATGACTTCATTGTAAGGTTCTTGAAATGCCACTGAATTAATGAATTATCAACAGTAATTACTGCAAACTATTCTTTGTCAATTACTTTGATTTCTAGAAGTTTTTTTGAGCCTGCCTACCAACCCTGTGTGGGAAATGGAACTGCACATGTATTTTGGCAATAAGATGATTATTTTGGCAATAAGATTATTATATATTTATATATGATTACCTTAATATATATGCATATAAATTGAGGTAATTATTATATTATATATAAGGTATGTATATAAAATCTTAGTGGTCAAGCAAGATTGGTATTTTGGTGTTCTTTGGTGTATATGTATGTTTGGTTTTGCCTAAAGGTAGACTCAGTTTCCCTCAAGTTCAGCTCTGCTGGATATTCTATACACAGAGAAAGCCTAATATGCTGCAAGCTCTCACTAAAGCAGGTGTCACTAAAATATGACTCAGGATCCAGGCAGAGTAGCTCATACCTGGAGCCTCAAAACATGGGAGACTGAGACAGCAGTTAATAATTTTAAGCATAAGGCTACCCCAGGCTACATAGTGCATTCCAGGCCAGCCTGGGCTACAAAGTGAGACTCTGTCTTAACAAACAAATAATAAATATGATGACTTAGGAAGTGGGCGCCAGGAAATTGGTATGCTAAAATATGGAATGAGTTAGACCTGGGAACATTTATTTTCCTCTTCTGAAAAACAAATGGCATAATTAACAACTGTCTTGCAGGATAATTATGTGTATTGGAAAAACAGAGACAATTTCTTTGTCATTGGGTTTTGGAGCCATCAGCTAGTCTTAGTGTGTTGACTGGAGAATACTCATTATGACAGACCATTAAAAACGAATGCAGGAAATAATTTGAGTCAGTGCAAACAGGCAGGACAGACTACTCCCGTGAACCAACTGGGCTGCTTGCTGTCTATGTCCTTCAGAATGGGTAAGGAGAGAGAGTTGATGCTCAACTCTTCTGGCAAAGAGGAAAGCAGGCAGATGGTATGTATGTTCAATGTGATCTTTCTTCTCTCTCGCAACAGTAATCCGGTACAATAGTGACCTGGTACAGAAATACCACCCTTGCTTCTGGATCGATGGACAGTATCTCTGCTGCTCTCAGACAGCCAAAAATGCTATGGGCTGCCAAATTTTGGAGAACAGGAATGGAAGTAAGATATCTGATCACTACAACCTCCCTCCTGTATGTGTGTGTGGTGGGGTGGGGTGTGTATTGCTGGGGATGAAACCAAAGGCTTTAAACGACTGTGTCCTCACTCTGGTTTCTCCTTCCTTTGACATTATTTCCATCACAAACTCAAGTTCAAATTCAAGTTTAAGTCTCAAATTCAAATACACAGCACAAATTTGCACATTTTGAGTGCTGGGGGGGAGGGATTAGTTAATGAGATCTGAAATCCAGCTGCTATTACCCTAACTTGTGTGACTAGGCACCTAGAATATCTTCTTGACTTGTCAAATGCAGTGTATACAACAACAAAGCCCAGAATCAAACCTGTCTCTGGCCCCTCCCCTAAAATGCATCTTAAACTGTCACTGGCTTTTTGTTTTCACAGGTTTAAAACCTGGGAGTTCTCATCGAAAAACCAAAAAGCCTCTTCCTCCTACCCCGGAGGAAGATCAGGTATAAAAAGGAAATTTTTTAGCTATGGGCTAAATAAAAACTTGTCACTGGGAGGTGGTGGCACATACTTTTAGTCCCAGCACTTGGGAGACAGAGTCAGGTGGATCTCAGAATTCGAGGGCAGCCAGGTCTATAGAGCAAGTCCCTTAATAGCCAAGGTTACACAGAGAAACCTTGTCTCCAAAAACTAAACAAATTGTCAATCACTGACCACACATCAGAGTGTTCAACTTCCTGGAACTTGGAAGTACTTGTGATGTTTCCACTGAGCAAAAGGGTTTGCCCATCTCTTCAATGAGAAGAGGGCTCTTGGTACCTATTTAATGCATTTAATTTCAGTTTTTTGAGACATGTAGTAATTTGAAAGACAATGGCCCCCATAGGCTCATAGGAAGTGGCACTATTAGGTGGTGTGGACTTGCTATAGTAGATGTGGCCTTGTTGGAGGAAGTGTGTCACTAGGGGGTGGGCTTTGAGGTCTCAGAAACTCAAACCAGGCCTACTGGCTCAGTTCTCTTCCTGCTGCCTGTGGATCCAGATGTAGGGCTCTCAGCTCCTTCTCTGCATGTTATGATGATAATGGACTAAACCTCTGAAAATGTAAGCCTGCCCAATTTAAATATTTTCATTTATACGAGTTGCCGTGATCTTTGTGTCTCTTCAAAGCAATAGGATACTAAGATAAGACAGGGTCTTATATAGCCCTGGCTATCCTGGAACTCACCCTGTAGATAGGCTGGCCTCAAACTCACAGAGATCTGCTTGCCTCCGAGTGATGTGATTAAAGGTGTGCACCACCATGCCCAGTTTATTTTTTTAATTAAAAGTATTTTCAAACAAACAATGAGGACATAACAGTGTTTTCAAACATATTTTGACATAAAGTCTCACTGTGTAATCTAAGATGGCCTCAGTCTCTCTCTCTTTTTTTTGGGGGGGGGGTAAGGGTGGAAGGGGAGTTTATGGCCATAGGTATACAAGACTGGCTGCGAACTCCATATGTGGTTTTGAATGGTGTTGATGGCTTCCTTCACTCCTCTCCACACATGCCAATACCACACAGTACTGGCACGAGTGGTAGGTATCATGTTTGGCTGACTTCTTAATCCATCTGCTTCTGTCTCTGGAGTGCTAGGATTACATCCATGCTTCACCATCTCTGGCTAACATTTTACTAAAAAATTTGATTGGATCGGGGGTGAAATTGAGATGGCCCGTCAGGTAAAGATGATTTTTCACTAAGTCTGACAACCTGAGTTTGGTCCTTGGGATACACATGGTTAAAGAAAATTGTACTCTGACTTGACTTCCACATATACACTGTGGCACACTTGAATGAACACACACACACACATACACACACACATACAGAGAGAGAGATAGATAGAGAGAGAGAGAATAAACATAATTTTAAAAAGAAAAAGAAACCTTGATTTGGGGGCTCCATTTTGATTTTAGGAAGTCTTATTATGATCATTTTGCAGAGAAGGAATCGGAGGCCCCAGATCAGTCAGTTATTAGATCCACGTACTACCTAAGTACCAAACAGGTTTCCAGGTCGAAGATAGAGAATGCTAATGTTAGGGTCCTATTAGCCGACATTTGGTATAGTTGGTCTGTTGGAAACTTTCTCAAGGTAAGAGTGTTGAAACACTCCTTAGGTGACCTTCATGTGTACCTGAGCCGGAAGCACCTGCATGGGGCTTCCATGGTTGTGCAATGAAAGTTGATTAAAATTTTACTATGCTGAATGTGAGTTAGAATGGTTTCCTTCTCCTGTAAACCTTAGAGTTGGAAGGAAGGAGGAAAGTGTCTGATGACTAGTCAACCTTCTCTCCGACTACTCTTCCTCCTAACCACACAGATCTTGAAAAAACCACTCCCTCCTGAGCCAACCGTGGCACCAGTCTCCACCAGTGAGCTGAAAAAGGTCGTGGCCCTTTATGATTATATGCCAATGAATGCAAATGACTTACAACTGCAAAAGGGGGAGGAGTACTTTATCCTGGAGGAAAGCAACCTGCCGTGGTGGCGAGCACGGGATAAAAATGGGTGAGTGTGTGAAGCTCCTCCTGAGCCTTTGCCTGGCCACTCCACCTGCACACAAATGCTGCAGCACAGTTCTCCTGTTCTGTGTCTGGATCAGAGCTTAGACGTCTCACAACACAATGAATACACTCTTGTAGTATTGTAAATGAGACTTAGAGCCAATTATTGGGGGAAGGCTGAAATATCAGAGAGAGAGGAAGTACTATAGTCAATTTTTATTTAGCTGTCCAACTTTTTTAGGCTCGTTTTTGGTTGTCAGTTCTTCTGTTCTGTCTGGGTGTCTATAAACCCTTATATACTCATCCAGGTTAGGACTAATGGCGTGATGTGTAGCCTTGAACTCACAGAAAAAGAAGTTCTGTCTCTGGACTTGTGGGATTAAGGGTGGAGGTCACTACTCCCGGCTTTCACTTTCATTAAAGGTGTGTGTGACTGACTCAGCTGTTTATCTTTGTATTTAAGGTTTAAGAATTTCCTGAGCTGTCTGCCTAGGATTTGACTGGGTGCTCTTTCCCCAATATTTGGGTTTTATTAACTATGTGATATGTATCCACACACTCTCCCTTCAAGTACTTCATGCTATGCAGCTCTACATGCAGCATCTGTCACCTCTGTGGTGATGCACACAATGAAATGCCAAGGTTCAGAAGCTCTACCTTTCACTGGCTTTACTATGCACCAGAGACACAGTCTTCTCTTTTAAAGATCTATTTTATTATACAGTGTTCTGCCTGCATGTATGCCTGCATGCCAGAAGAGGGTGCCAGATCTCATTGTAGATGGTTGTGAGCCACTATGTGGTTGCTGGGAATTGAACTCAGGACCTCTGGAAGAATGGCCAGTGCTCTTAACCTCTGAGCCATCTCTCTAACCCGACACAGTCTTCTTTAAGGAATATTTTTATATATCTGTTTGAGATTTGGTTTGAGCTCTGGGAAGTGGGTACAGAATCTGTCTACTAAGGGTGAAGAAGCACTATGTGACCTTATTGTCTCCTGTACAGGCAGGAAGGTTACATCCCTAGTAACTATGTCACTGAAGCAGAAGACTCCATAGAGATGTATGAGTGAGTATCCTTATATTCTCAGTGCAAAAATTGCAGGGGAAATGAAGTATAGTGTGTAATTTTAATAAATTTTTAAAAAGTGATTTATTTTATTTTATGTGCATTGGTGTTTTACCAGTGTGTATGTCTGCATGAGGATGTGAGATCCCCTGGAACTGGAGTTACAGACAGTTGTGAGCTGTCATGTGGATGCTGTAAATTGAACTTAGGTCCTCTAGAAGAGCAGCCAGTATTCTTAACCACAGAGCCATCTCTCTATCCCCAAGCATATACTTTTTTGTTTTTGTTTTTTGAGACAGGGTTTTCTCTGTGTAGCCCTAGATGTTCCGAAACTTGCTCTGTAGGCTAGGCTGGCTTAAAGATTGACATCAAAATTAATACCAACTCAGTCAAGTGTCTTTATCTTGTTAGGATGCTGACCCAAATCCCTATACATATGAGTGCTGGAGAGTTTTTAAGACTCCCAAATACAGAAAAATCTCACTCAAAGAAATGAAACTCTCACAGGAAACATTTGCAAGCATTAAAACACCAAAATGGAACCGGTGTCCTTTCTTCCTTCATCATTGAAGTGGATATCCTTGAGTGAGCCATCCCTAATACTTTCCTTATAAATCCTGCTCCCTGGTTTGCCATCTGCACTCTGTATTCATGAGTCCTCAGTGCCATCACCTTGAGCTTGGAAGGGCTAGAGTGTGCTGTGTGGATTATTGATAAATCCTTGATAGTCTTGGAATGAAATGATGGAATCATAGTATCAGTGAGCCCCGAGGATGCTCTAAATCCCAAGACACTTGGACATGGCCTTGAAACAAATCAAGGATTCTCTTCACAGGTGGTATTCCAAGCACATGACCCGGAGTCAAGCTGAGCAACTGCTAAAGCAAGAGGTGAGTACTGGCCACAAGCAGAAGGCATTCTCTGTACACAGTAAATACAAGCCAAGAATTGGGCCCCCCCTTCAACTGGGATCCCAGTTTGACCTTTTAATTAATTAAAAAAAAAAAGCAAAGAGGCTGTATTTCCAACTCGGACCTTGAAGGGAAAATCAGGGGCATTCTATTTTCTATCTCCTGTGTTTTGGCAGGCAGGATGTAGCATAAACACCATTTTGTCTTACAGTGAACTTTGTTTTTGTTATTTCAGGGAAAAGAAGGAGGTTTCATTGTCAGAGACTCCAGCAAAGCTGGAAAATACACTGTGTCTGTATTTGCCAAATCTACAGGGTAAATGTTACAGTTTCAATGTCATGGGACAAAGGACAAGGGTGGCCTCTCAACACTTCCTGAGGGTTTTCCTCTCCCACTTCCTTAGCCTTATACTCAAGATTCATCTCACTTCGTTCTCTGAGTCCTCCCATATCTGCTCCTCAAGTTACTGATTAAGTATCATTTATTCAGGGACCCTCAAGGGGTGATACGCCATTATGTGGTGTGTTCGACACCACAGAGTCAGTATTACCTGGCTGAGAAACACCTTTTCAGCACCATCCCTGAACTCATCAACTACCATCAACATAATTCTGCAGGTGAGTACCTGAGGCAGCTGAGAAGGCTTACAAACATCCAGAGAAACAATCCAAGACGAAATGATGAGAGGAAGTGTAGTCACACAGGGAAGTCTAAATTAGTCATCCGAGTTAATCCTTGTGATGCTGGGTAGGGTTTTAGTCAAGATGTAACCACATCTCACACTCAATAGGGATTGCCTTTTCTTTTTTTAAATTAACTAATTAATTAATTTTTTATTATGAATACAGCCACATTTTCTATCCATGTATATCCTTATTCAAGGTCCCTTCCCCCTCCTATCCCCTCCAGTCACTCTCTCTTCTCCACATCTCCTCATCTCCTCCCCAGCATGTGCAGGAGGTCCCAAGGTCCCAATATTGCTCAGTTCAGTCTCCACTCCTGGCAGATTCACTCCCCTCAACATCAAGACTGAGTCAGGTGTTCCTCTAGAGGGAGTGGCATCCAAGGTGTCAGTCCAAGGTGTTTCTGATCCCAAGCTGTTCAGTGGTTATGGTTTGCAGCTTGGACATGCTTTGCTTTTAGCTTTTTGCTTTTTTTGTTTAGAGTCCACTAATGAGTGAGTACATCCCCTGCTAATCTTTCAGGGTTTGAGATACCTCGTTCAGGAGGATATTCTCCAAATCCATCCATTTGCCTGCAAATTTTAGAATATCATTTTTTCTTACTCTGAGTAGAACTCCATTGTGTAGATGTACCACAGTTTGTTAATCCATTGTTCAGTTGAGGAGCATCTAGGTTGTTTCCAGGTTCTTGCTATTACGAATAATGCGGCTATGAACATAGTTGAGCTAATAATGCCTTTGGAGTATGACTGTTCATATTTAGGGTATATACCCAGAAGTGGTATTGCTGGATCCTTGGGGAGATTGATTCCCAGTTTTCTGAGAAACAGCCATACTGCATTCCAGAGTGGCTGAACTAGCTTACACTCCCACCAACAATGGAGGAGTGTTCCCTTTGCTCCGCATCCTCTCCAGCATAGGTTGTCATCTGTGCCTTTTATCTTAGCCAATCTGACAGGTGTCAGGTGGTATCTCAAAGTTGTTTTGATTTGCATTTCTCTGATGGCTAAAGATGTTGAGCACTTTTTCAAGTGCCTTTCAGCCATTCGTAATTCTTTGGCTGAGAATTCCCTTTTTAGTTCTGAACCCCATTTTTTGATTGAGTTATTCAAGGTTTGAGGCTCTAGATTCTTGAGTTCTTTATATATTTTAGAGATCAATCTTCTATCACTTGTAGGGTTGGTGAAAATCTTTTCCCATTCTGTAGGCTGTCATTTTGTCCTGTTGACAGTGTCCTTGGCTTTACAGAAGCTTTTCAGTTTCAGGAGGTTCCACTTATTGATTGTTGTTCTTAGTGTCTGTGCCACTGGTGCTATATTTAGGAAGTGGTCGCCTGTGCCAATTTGTAAAAGTGTATTTTCCACTTTCTTTTATATTAAGTTAAGAGTGGCTGGGTTTATGTTGAAGTCTTTGATTCACTTGGATTTGAGTTTTGTGTAGGGTCTATTTGCATTTTTCTACACACTACCAACCAGCTATGCCAACACTATTTGTTAAAGGTATTATCCTTTTTCCATTGAATGTTTTGGGCCTCTTTGTCGAAGATCAGGTGTTCATAGGTTTTTGAGTTAATGCCCAGATCCTCAGTTCTATTCCATTGATCCACAAGTCTTTTTTTAATGCCACAAGTCTTTTTTTAATGCCAGTACCAGGATGTTTTTATTACTGTAGGTCCATAGTATAACTTGAAGTCGGGGATGGTGATGGCTTTTCTTTTTAATATCCTGCCAGGGAATCCAACCCAGCGTTCTAGACACATGTCTATCACTGAGTGACTTTCCTAGCCCTGTTTGTTTTCACTTTTTTCTTTTAGTTTTTGAGGAAGGTTTTTTTAAATATAGCCCTGACTGTCTTGGAATTTGTTTTGCAAACTAGGTTGGTCTTGAGCACAAAAATCTGCCTGTCTTTGCCTCCCAGTGCTGAGATTAAAGGCAGGTGCCACTATATCCAGCTTTACTTTTCATTTTTACACAGTTTCTCACTATGTTATTCAGGCTGACCTGGACATTAATCTGCAGCTCAGGTCTCATGATTCTCCTGCCTCAGCTTCCTGAGCTGGGATTACATGTCTGCATGCCAATACTGGCAAGAGTATTTTTCTTCCTCCTTCTTCTTAACATATTCTTATTATTTAAAAATTGTGTGTGTGTGTGTGTGTGTGTGTGTGTGTATGTGTATGTGTGTGTGTGTGTGTATGAAAGTAGGTGCCTGTGTCTTTCAGAGACATTGGATCCCCTGGAACTATAGTTATGTGTGTGCTGGGAACTGAATTCCCAGCTACTGAACTATAGAAGCACTATGTGCTCTTAACCACTGAGCCATTTCTCCAGCCCAGAACTAACTGCTTTTTTGTTGCTAAGGACACATAATGAAGAGACTAGTGACTAATGAATCAAAGCATTCACTAGCAATTATTCATGTTATCCAATTACCATGGACTCTTGCAATTCACTCAGTTCTACAAAAGAGTAAAATTCTGAGTTGAGATCCTTGGCCTGAAAGAACAAACAGGTTAGGTAACAGTAGAAGATAGTTTGTAAGTACCCACAGACTAACAATGAAACTGGGAAGACCAGTGAGGCATGAACACTTGACAATGTTTCATTGAGAAAATAGGATGTGAGCTAAGCCCAGGCTAGTATGTGGGGATACATTCAGTCATTCAGTAAAAAGGATATTTCTTTCTGTCTCTTTTCTTTCTTTCACATTGTTGTTTCTATTTTTTTCTTTTGAGAGGAGGTCTTGTTACTTTGTCATGTAGCCTAGGATGGCCTTGAACTCACAGCAGTCCTTCTGCCTCAGTCTCCAGACTGATGGCATTACAGGTGTGAAACACTATATCCAACAATAAAGAATAAATTTCAATTATTCTTTTTTAATATTTATTTATTTTTGTATACATTATCCAGAAGAGGGTACCAGATGTCATCACAGATGGTTGTGAGCCACCATGTGGTTGCTGGGAACTGAACTCAGGACCTCTGGAAGAACAGTCAGTGCTCTTAACCTCTGAGCCATCTCTCCAGCCCATATTTCAATTGTTCTGTTTCTTTTCTTTCTTTCTTTCTTTTTTTTTTTTTTGTCCTCAAAAACTTTTGTGATGAAAGAAGCCTTTAGAAAACAGTGTGGATTGGTGGAGATTTGGAATTCAAAATTACTTAGAAAAATTCATACTAGAATTGTGAGAATTTAAGATGATGTGCCAGGAAATCTCATCCCCTATGCTGACTTTGTAACTTCTTCTCTGTTTCAGGACTCATATCCAGGCTGAAATATCCTGTCTCTAAACAAAACAAAAATGCACCTTCCACTGCAGGCCTGGGCTATGGTATGGCTTCTTTCTGTAGAGTTGGGTGGACTGGCAGTTACAAGAACTACCTTGTCTTATGGGATGGTTTTAAGATTACTGTTCTGTGCCAGCTGTCTCCAGGAAAAGCTAGACAGCATCGAAAAGGCTAACCATTTTCTCCCTCTAGTGGTTCCTTCTGGGATTGCAAAAACAGATTCAGAAAAGGATTTACTGTTGATGGTTTACTTATTTGTGTGTGCACACAGACGTGCATTAGCTTCCAGATTTAGGTCAGAAGATAACCTGGAGTTGCTTCACTCCTTCCAACATGTGGGTTTGGGGTATCAAATGCAGGTCTTCAAGTGTGGTGGCAAGCACCTTTACCTATGGAGCCATCTCGCCAGCTCTAGTTTATCATGTAAAATAATTCATTATCTTTTATGAGCTTATTACCTGTCCTTATTATCCTAATTATAACTGGAGTTTTGAAGGTTGTTTAGTTTATCTTTTTGCCTTTGACCAATTTGTACCTAAAACCCCAGATTCCTCCAACCAGTAATCTCCTTCCTTTGGGGTTTACCTGAGTAAAGAAAGGTAGATTAGTACCCTTGAGAATTCACCCTTTACTGCTTTTCCTATTTATTCTCTAGTAGGTAATCTTATATAGTATAACATTATATATATAATACACACATATGTATACATATATATATGCTTCCTCAAAAAATCACAACAAGACTTTGTTGGTAGGATCATGGGAAATCGATCCAAAGGACTTGACCTTCTTGAAGGAGCTTGGAACTGGACAATTTGGTGTAGTGAAATATGGGAAATGGAGGGGCCAATATGATGTGGCCATCAAGATGATCAGAGAAGGCTCCATGTCTGAGGATGAATTCATTGAAGAAGCTAAAGTCATGATGTGAGTTACATCCCAAATTCAACTCTCAGTCCAGTTATCAGAGGGATCTAGGGACTGCTAGAATAGCATACTGTGGTCTAAGATGACTTACAGTGAGGAAAACTTGAGATCAGAGCCCCGAGGTTAACCTTAGCTGGGTTACCTTAAAGAACTGCTAAGGTGCCCAGCAGTGTTAGAACACACCTTTAATCCCAGCACTTGGGAGGCAGAAGTAGGCAGATCTCTGTGTGAGTTCGAGGCTAGCCTGGTCTACAGAGAAAGTTTCAGGACAAGGCTCCAAAACTGCACAGAGAAACCCTGTCTCAACATCCCCTCTCCAGAGAGAGAGAGAGAGAGAGAGAGAGAGAGAGAGAGAGAGAGAGAGAGAGAGAGAGAGAGAGAGAGAGAGAGAGAG
>PVIH01020469.1:0-18608 GCA_004025045.1 Sigmodon hispidus | reverse complement strand
TGATTCTAGTTTTACCTATTGTTATTTTAAACTTGGGCTTGTTTCTTGTCCATTTGGTAGGCTCCAAATCCCTGATCACCCTCCCATTTGAGGCACCTTGGGAGTTTGTGATGGGAAAAAGAAAATAACCTTGCTATTATGGTACTTTACTGGGTGTTTTATGCTAGGCCAATCCCTTCCTTCCCCAGCCCCTTCATTACTGGTCTGCAGGGGGACTAACTTCTTGCCTCTCCTGTAGGAATCTTTCCCATGAGAAGCTGGTGCAGTTGTATGGAGTCTGTACCAAACAGCGTCCCATCTTTATCATCACTGAGTACATGGCTAATGGCTGCCTTTTGAACTACCTGAGGGAGATGCGCCACCGCTTCCAGACTCAGCAGCTGCTGGAGATGTGCAAAGATGTCTGTGAAGCAATGGAGTACCTGGAGTCGAAGCAATTCCTTCACAGAGACCTGGTGGGACCTCAGAAGGACTGGGGTGGGGATCAAGGGGTGGGATGAGCATTTGAAGATACAGCATATGCTGTTGAGGGGGGTTGCATGTGCCAGCACTTCGATTTTTTTCCAGAAAACATTACTGATTAAGTGTTCACCTGCCTCAGTGTTGAGCCCATCACTTGTCTCTAGCCTCAATTTCAATAGGCCGGCCACTTATCCTGAGTCCCTGTCACCTATGAGGAAACACTACCCATTCTAGACCTTGAGCAGAACAGCAATCCTGGGTTTCCTAGTGGGATCATTCCTGGTACAAGGTCACCTATCTTATTTTTGAGACAGGGTTACATGTAGACCAGGCTGGCTTTGGATTCCTGATCTTTCTCTCTCTAGCCCCAAGTGCTAGGACTATAGGTGTGCATCACCACACCTGGTTTTATGAAGTGCTGGAAATTGAACCCAGGGCTTTGTGCTTGTGAGTCAAGTGTTCTATCAACTGACCACATCTCCAGCATCTCCAGCTCTCTTTAAAGATTTATTTATTTATTTAGTAAACAGTGTTCGGTCTGCATGTATGCCTGCAGGCCAGAAGAGGGCGCCAGATCTCATTACACATGGGTTTGAGCCACCCTGTGGTTTCTGGGAGTTGAACTCAGGACCTCTGGAATAGCTACCAGTGCTCTTAACCCTGACCTTCTCTCATGGTCTTTAAAACTCTTTTTTATTATAGTTAGCATACTATAATATTTAAAAAGGAACATTCTACATTAAAAACCTATACTTTCCAATTTCTCTTGAAAATCTAGACTACCTGAGAAGACAGGACCCACAATGTCACTGCCCATGCTAGTGTCCACCCCTGGAGCTGAGGCACAGCTCTTCTGTCCATTTCAGCCAGTGTGCTGCACTTCCTGCAGTCTCTGCCTTCCCCACTTGAGGCTTTGCTTGCCCGCTTAGCCCTTAGAGACGTCAGTTTGTACCTCTGTTTCTTTCAACCAGTTGGAGACACAAATGGCCTAGTCTCCCCGCCAAAAAGGCAGAAACCAAAACAAACTTGTCCAGTGTTTCTTCTGAACTCTCTTAGCAGTTTAACAAAGTGCAGTTGTCTACATGAACGAAATTGTTTATTTCGGGATGCAGAGCAGGTGGCTCTCCGTGTGACGGAGATGTAGCAAGCTTTCTCAGGGTCAGTCAAGTATGCTGCCTCAGCCTCATAATCTCAGCACTTTTGAGACTGATACAGGATGATTCCCATGAGTTTCAGGCCAGCCTAAGCTACACAGTGAGTTCTAGGTCAGCCTAGAGTACAGGATAAGACCTTTGCTCCAAAAACAAACAAGCATACTCTCAAGGGCAAGGGAGATAGCTTGGTTGGTAAAGTGCCTTCAGAGTAAGGAAAAAGACCCAAGTTCAGATCCCTAGCACATGTATAAAAGTCAGGTACTGCAGATCGGTAATCTCAGCACTAGGGCTTTGGACAAAGATAGGCAGATGTCTGGAGCTCATTGGCCAGCCTAGCTGGATAAGTGAGCGCTAGGTTCAGTGACCCTGTCTCAAGGAATAAAGTAGAGAGTTATCAAAGAAGACACCTGATATCAACCTCTGGCCTCCACATGCACATACACACATGTACAACTAACTCCACGTACTCTCTCTGTCTGTCTCTGTCTCTCTTTCCTATGTAGCATCAAATAACTCTTTTTAGGTGGAAGGCGCCTTTAGCTGAAGGCCACGAGTCTTTCCAGTTTCATTTTGCTGGTATGCAGATGCTTCATGTCTTTAAACTGGGGCCAAGCAATCACTCTCACTGGTATCTGTTTTACTGTAGGCAGCTCGAAACTGTTTGGTAAATGACCAAGGAGTTGTGAAGGTATCCGACTTTGGCCTGTCTAGGTGAGTGTGCCTTTTTCATCTTCCTATTTATTATTAAAAAAATGGTTCTGTTATATAGTCCACAGAGGTCTTGAACTCATGAGTATTCTAGCTTGCTTCAGCTTTCCAGCTGCTGAGTTTCCAGATATTGCTACCATATCTGACTTTATCATCCACTTTAAATGTGAAACAACACATAACAAACAGGGGCACATTGTAATTTTTAATCTCTTTATTTTCTTTTTCTGTTCTCTTTTTTTGTGTTTTGAGACAGGGTTTCTGTATGCAGGTCTGGCTATCTGGAGCTCAATATGTAGACCAGGTGGGATTAAAGCCATACCTCATCACACCTGGACTTTCAGTCCTCATTAGCATGTCTTCTAACATCTGCATATTCTGAATTATGTAGTTCACTTCTTTCTTTTTTTTTTAAGATTTATTTGTTTATTATGCATACAGTTTTACAGAAGAGGGCACCAGACCTCATCATAGATGGTTGTGAGCCACCATGTGGTTTTGCTGGGAATTGAACTCAGGTCCTCTGGAAGAACAGTCAGTGCTCTTAACCTCTGAGCCATCTCTCCAGCCCCTGTAGTTCACTTCTTTCATTCATTCATTCATTCTTTCAGTCATATTTATTTAGGTTTTTTTTTTTGCTTTTTGAGACAAAGACTCACTGTAGTGCAAACTAGTCTGGAACTCTGTGTAGCCTGGGCTGGTCTGGAGTCACAGCTCTCCTCCCACATTACCCTGCCTTAGTGTCTTGACTCATGAGGGTGCCCCTGCAGGTATCTGGGCAGGGACGTGAACCCTCCAAAAGATGAGACTGAAAACCCAGTACAGATTGACTTCATCAACCTGGATCAGATTTTGGGGAGTCTAATGCCAGGCAGTTCATTGGGGAAAGGTTTCTAGGCAACAATCAGTCTGATTCTAGGTGCACAATAAAGCTTAAGGTGTGACTATACAGAAACTATCACACAGTACATATGATCCATTCTATAGCTAAAAGGCCTAGTAGCTAGTGTGGTCTCTGATAGCATAGAGATTAGCAGGCCATAAAGTACATGTGACATCTCCCGGAAGGATGAGTAATGGTGTAGGGACAGAAGAGTCTGGGATAATCATTCTGGGGGATTTGAATGAAGTGTGCCTCTATAGTAAAAGGTGGGTCAGTCTGGGGGATTTGAATGGTCTGCCTCTTTAGCAAAAGGTGGGTAAGGTCTGACTTCACAGATAGCAAAAGGTCACTAGATTGTTAAAAAAAAAATCCACTTGCAGCTTTCTGTGCAGGAAAACAGGTATTTTAACTCTTCTGTTGGAGAAGAGGCCCTGTGTTTAACATTCCTGTTTTCCCTAGTGATCTGTAGGTTCTTGAAACATACTTAACCTCTGGAGTCCTGGGACTCTAGGCATGTGGCACCAGCCAAGGCTCATCCTTTCCTTTATCGTTACATCCCTATTCTCCTTTCCTCCGTACCCTTTCTCCCTTCTTCATCCTTCTAGTTCCCCGCTATCTTATTGGGACATTAAACACATGCCATGCTTTCTTCCATTGCTTCTTTCTTGGTCTAACTGTTATTGGCTACTGCAGAATGAAAGAAAAAGGGAAGAAAAAATGCAGAGAAAGGAAAAAGTGGAGCAGAGAAGAGGAAAGAAGTCCTTATGAGGGGTTTTTCCTGTTTATTCTTACTGTAAGCATATTGTGGATCAGGAGAGCTAAATCAGAAGTCAATACAAAAGCTGAGCCTGATGGTTTAGGCCTGTAATCCCAGACACTCTGGAGGCTCAAGCAGGGTCAGGACTGAAAGCTCAAGGGGCTGGACTGGTTAAGATTACTTGCTGTTCTTCCAGAGGACCTGAGTTCAAACCCAGCTCCCACTTGAAGGTCACAATTAGCTGGGTGGTGGTGGTGGTGCACACCTTTATTATTAGCACTTGGGAGTCAGAGGCAGATGGATCTCTGTGAGTTTGAAACTAGCCCGGTCCACAGAGAAACTTTGTCTAAAAAAAAAAAAAAAAAAAAAAAAGTTCAAAGCCAACTTGGGTAATTTAGTGAGATGCTATCCATTAAAGAAATCATACAAAAAAGGACCAGAAGTGAATATTACTAGTAGGGTATTAGCCTAGCATATGCAAGGCTCTAGGCTCAACCATATAAGATGTAAATAAATACTTTTTTAAAAAAACCAAAGAGGGGCTGGAGAGATGGCTCAGAGGTTAAGAGCACTGACTGTTCTTCCAGAGGTCCTGAGTTCAATTCCCAGCAAAACCACATGGTGGCTCACAACCATCTATGATGAGGTCTGGCGCCCTCTTCTGTAAAACTGTATGCATAATAAATAAATAAATAAAAAAAAATTAAAAAAACAAAGAAATTAAAACAGAGGTTTTGCTAAAAGTAACATTTGTAGAATGCATTGGCTGGCCCACAGAAACCTTTGAGAAAGAATGTAAATGTGTACATGTGCCACTTGAGAGCGTGTGCTGTGAAGACGGGCACACATCAAGCTATCTAAATCTTAATGGCAACGAGTCTTGAATCCCTGCAGGTATGTCCTGGACGATGAATATACCAGCTCGGTAGGCTCCAAATTTCCGGTCCGGTGGTCTCCACCAGAAGTGCTTATGTATAGCAAGTTCAGCAGCAAATCTGACGTTTGGGCTTTTGGTAAGTACTTAACAGGTTAGGGGTAGATGACTCAGTGAGTAAACCAAAGCACATCTCATCCTCCTTATAACCTGAGCTCAGATTCCCCAGACTCACATAAAAGCTGGAATCTGTAGTGAATACAAGCATCTATACTCCCACTGTGCCCCACCCACAAGCAGACAGGAGGCAGAGACTGGAGAATCCCAAGGAAACTCATGGGTCACACAGCTTATAGAATCTAGTAGAAGAACTGAAATGGGATATCTTTCTATACAGTGTGAATATACTTTATTACCATTTGTTAATAAAAAAGCTGCTTAGAGGCAGGTGGGAAATCCAAGCAAAAATATGACAAAAGAGGATGGAGTCAAAGAGAAGTTACAAGCTGCCACCCAAAAAACAAGATGTAATAAAACACAGGTAAAGCCACAGAGTCATGAGACAATACAATAAATGTATAAAACTGGGTTGCGTTAAGTTATACAGACTAGTTGATAATGAGCTTAAGCCATACGACCAGCAGTTTATAATTAATATAAGCCTTTGTGTAATTATTTAAGACTAAGCAGCTATAGGTCCAGAACTCAGGGTTAGGCCGAGCCAAAACCTAACTACAAAGATGGAAAGTGATCAACACCTAGGGTTGTTGTTATCTGACCTTCACTGTATGCTGTGCTCGAGTGTGCAGGCACACACACACACACACACACACACACACACACACACACACACACACTGGTCAGGAGAAAAGAGAATATAGATCAGTTCAGAGAAGAACATAACGGGACATTTCAAATTTACATTCCTCTTATCAGTCATATGATCCTTGGGTCCTTCTTTTTTTAAAATATTTATTTTATGTGAATTGGTGTTTTGCTTGCATGTATAACTGTGTATGGGTGTCAGATCTTGGAATTACAGACAGTTGTTAGCTGCCATGTGGATGCTGGGAATCAAACTCAGGTCCTCTGGAAGAACAGCCAGTGCTCTTAACCACTGAGCCATCTCTCCAGCCCCCTTGGTTCCTTCTTATGTGTCAGGAGTCACAGGGGTTTCTGAGGACAACCTCAGCAAACTGGACATAATCTGTTTTCTTAGAACTTGCAATATATCCTGGGAAACAAACCATTCATTATTCAACGACTTCTGAATACTGATTATGTACTAGGCATTCTGCCAGACCCCAAAAGCTTCCAAGACAAACAAGACACAGCCTCTCTTCTAGAGTAACTAATGGTCTAGCATAGTCCAACTCTGATAGCCACCATTGCAGCCAGGACCAGGGCAGATGTCTGAATAAAACGCAAAATTCACAGAGGGAGAAATCAGCTTATTCTAATCTTTAAGGTTCATCCAGAAAGATTAGGCCCTGAGTATTCAAAAAAGACTGAATACACTTCTCTTCTTTATCTTCTAGGCGTTTTAATGTGGGAAATTTACTCCCTGGGGAAGATGCCATATGAGAGATTTACTAACAGTGAGACAGCAGAACACATAGCTCAAGGCTTACGTCTTTACAGGCCTCATCTGGCATCAGAGAGGGTATATACCATCATGTATAGCTGCTGGCATGAGGTAAGTGGTGTAGTTATCACTCTTAAACCAGTCTCATAAATTTCCTTAATTTCTCATTTAGCTGGCCACCCCCTTCTCTCCATGGTCACTTGTCATCTGGGCACAGACTTAGAGCTGCGTGTGCTTTCTCACTCTGGCCTGCATCCCAATCCCCTGGTGGCTTTTCCATGACCACCCTAATCCTCACTAGAGTATCATTAACAGACCAAACCTAATACCTATATTAGCTTTGAGAGTGGAGACTTTGTGAGACCATATCATAAAGGCACTCAGGTAAGGCAATGGGCATTACAATGTCTGTAATCATTATCTGGGACTTACCTAGGAGGCTTTTTTTTTTTTTTTTAGTTTTCATTCATTCATGTGCATAGGTGTTAGGTCCCCTGGAACTGGAGCTACAGACAGTTTTGAGCAGCCATGTGGGTGCTGGGAATTGAACCGTGGTCCTCTGGAAGTACAGTCAGTGCTCTAACCACTGGGTCATCTCTCAAGCCCCTCACATAGGAGTTTTCAGCCTTCCACTTTACTAGCTTCCAATCTTTTCTGGTTGAGGGTCTAACTTAGACTTTTAGAAACCTTGTCACTTAGAAGAGACCTAAAGTAGTTTTTGTTTGTCTGCTTTGGGTTTTGATTCTAAAATATTTTAAAATTATTTTATGTGTATGGGTGTTTTACTTGTATGTATATCTATGTATCACATTTATGCCTGCTGCCCATAGAAGCCAGAAGAGGGTATCAGGTCCCTGGAACTGGAGTTATGGACAGTTGTGAGCCACTGTGTAGGTGCTGGGAATCAAGCCTGGGTCCATGTGAAGAGCAGCCAGTGCTCTAAATACCTATGTCAACTTTACAGCTCATTAAAAAAAAATGAGATATTATAGATTTTGAGGGGGTACAGTTATAGTGTTTTAAAAATAAAGATCATGTTTTACTATTGTAAAAATGCTTTGCTGGGGCTGGGAAATGTGGCTCAATTTGTAGAGTGTTTACCTAGCATGAATTAAGCCTTGTTTTGGTTCCTAGCGCCTCATAAGCCAGATGTGTAGTGTTGGGGTTTGTTTGAGACAGGGTTTCAGATAGTCAGGCTGGCCTCAAGTCACTATGTAGCCAAGGATGAATTTCGATTTGTGGTTCTCCTGCCTCTACCACCCAAGTGCTGAGGTCACAGGCATGTGCTACTATGCCCTACTCCTAAGGATTTTATTATCACTATTATTATTTTGAGGCAGAGTCTCTCTACATATTCCTGGCTGTCATGGAACTCACTCTGTAGACCAGACCAGCCTCAAACTCACAGAGATACACTTATCTCTTCCTCCTGTGTCAAAATTAAAGGTATGTCCAGCCTCCTAAGGCATTTTCAAAAACATAAATTACTAGATTTCTTTTCCTGGTACAGGAGTTTCAGGCTAGCCTGGGCTACATATTGCCTTCCATGGCAGCCTGAGGTATAGAGTGGCTCTCAAAACAAACAACAAAAACAAAAACAAATTTTCTTTTCAAAAAGACCATATTTCAACCAGGTATGGTGGCACATGCTGTTAATCTCACCACAGAGGCAAATGGATCTCTATGAGTTAGAGGCCAGCTTGGTCTACTTTGCAGCATTTAATCTGACTATGAATCTCCAAAAGAGCTATAATCTTAAAGTGAGATTAATAAAAGCCCCTAGTTGCTAAGGATCCATTCCAGCCCTTTGCAAAGTTAATTCCTTTGTCCATTAAGCTTTGTGGTGATAGAAAGTGCATTTAGAAACCAGCTGAACATTATCCTTCCTTGTAGGAATTCTGTTCTGCCAACCAGTGAAGTATTCTTGATTGCCATCTTCATTCCAAGATCTGAAATAATGAGATAGTGTGTATAAATTTGCAATTAATATGACCTCAGTTTTAATCAATCAGCTTAATGTGTGGATTATTTTTATCTAACAAATAATTTGACTTGTGCTGGCTAGTGGTGGCACTTGCGTTTAATCCTAGCACTCAGGAGGCAGAGGCAGATCCATCTCTGTGATTTTGAGGCCTGGTCTATAAAGCAAGTTCCAGGATAGCCAGGGCTACCCAGAGAAATCCTGTCTCTGGGTAAAAAAAGATAAAAAAAAGAGTAATTCTAGAATCATTTTTTTTTTTTTTTTTTTTTTTTTTTTTTTTTTTTAGAATCATTTTTATAACAGCCGGATGGAAGTGGGGATAGGAAGTCTTTGTCTGATTTCTGGAAAGAGATGCAAGGAATAAGGCAAAAGTTCTTAGTGGGGCTGGAGAGATACCTCAGCGGTTAAGAGCAATGGCTATTCTTTCAGAGGACCAGGGTTCCATTCCCAGCACCCACATGGCAGCTCACAACCGTCTATAATTCAAGTTCCATGGGATCTGACATCACCACATTGACATATATGCAGGCAAAACATCAATGCACGTAAAATAAAAATAAACTATAAAAACAGAACAGTAGCTAAAGATAAAAAAGTACACGGGGTGGGGGGGGGGTGCTGGAGAGATGGCTCAGCAGTTGAGAACACCGGCTGCTCTTCCAGAGGACCCCGGGTTCGATTCCCAGCACCCACATGGCAGCTAACAACTGTCTGTAGTTCCAGGCAAAACACCAAGGCAAATAAATAAAATAAAATAAAAAGTACACAGGGGCTTTATGGAGACCAGCTTTTTCATTTTTCTTCCTTGTGTGTTATAAAAAAAGATATGCAGCTACGTAATTAGTATAATACTTTCTAATTTATTACTGGGTTCCTTGTATATTCTGAATTCTACATTGTAACACTTCTCTTTTTTTTTTTGGTTTTAGAAAGCAGATGAACGTCCTAGTTTCAAAATTCTCTTGAGTAACATTCTAGATGTCATGGATGAAGAATCCTGAAATGGCTGATAAGCTTCGTGGATCTACTCCTCACTCCTACAAGCTCTAATTCCCCCTTTTTTTTCTGAAGGCTCCCAGGCTTCCAGGCTCTGTAGCCTTCCGTGCTCCTACTGAATACATAAAGGCCTCTGTACATCTAGGAATGTCTTTGTTCTTTCGCTCCCCGGCATAAAGTTTCTGAGCAAAGGCCAAGGGATTTCTGTGCCTGGTATTGCCCATAACTGCAAGACTTTTAACAGACTGCATTGGGGATGGGAACATTTTGGGGGAGGGATAGATGTAAATACCTCCACTAGTTCTCTAACAGCTTGTTGGAAAGTGTTAAGAGTTTGGGGGCAGGACAGAGTGGAATGGTGCCATTACAATGGGAGGGGTTATTTTGATAAAATAAAATTACTGGAAAGAGTGAAAGTATCTCCTATTTCAATTCATCATACAACCGGCCTGAAGCTCTTGGTTTGAGAATTGCAGAAAATCGTGTTATTAGTTTGGTGTATTCCTAATCTAAAACTCGACACAATCCACATTTCACCCCTTTTTCCTGTTAAAGCTTGCCTCTTAATATAGACGAATCCACAAGCCTTCTGCAGTGCTTGGCACACGGTAGACATACAATATTATTTGAATAAATCTTAAAAGTTAGAGACAAACCCAGCCAGACCTTCATTTCTCTACATCAAGAGGAAAACTCCAGCAAAGAACTGGACCCACAGGCTCAGGATAGCCACTGGTACAGGCATTCTGGCTGGAGAAAAAGCCAAGGCTGAGAAAGCGCGGGCCAATTTGGAAGAGGGCAGGGCGGAGCTGTAGGGCAGGTCCTTCGCTGGACCACGTGGTGTGAAGTAACTTCCTTTTTTCCTTGACACTATTTTCTTTTTGGATGTCCGCTCCCACATTGCCGCGGTGCTCCAGGCTACGGTCGCACCCTCCTCCCTTCCTCGCGGGCGGGGAGGTAGCGGAGCGCGCTAGGACGCTGGCCTGTCCCACGCCGACGCAGTGAACTCACAGGGCGGTCCCCCGAGGCGGGGCGGGGCGACGCGCGCGCGCCGTGGTGTGTGTGTGGGGGGTTGTGGTTCCGGTTCCGTCACCCAGACACGTGAAGGTCGGCGAGTCGGTTCTGTGCTCGCTTCGGCCCCGCGTGGTCGCGCCGGGATGGATTCCTCCTCGTCTTCGGGCGCGGGTCTGGGTTCCGTGGACCCGCAGTTGCAGCATTTCATCGAGGTGGAGACGCAGAAGCAGCGCTTCCAGCAGCTGGTGCACCAGATGACTGAACTTTGCTGGGTGAGGAGTCCCCGGGCTTGGATCTGGATGCCCTGCGTACTTTTCCTGTGTCCTTGCCCCACGGGACTTGCTAGGATGTCGGGAACTCCAGCATGGGTGGTCTTGGTTGCATTCTGAGTTCTCAGATTCCTTAGGCCGAGTAGGAAGGGAGGGACTAGGGTGGCTACTTCTTTCGGAGACCCGTAGGAGTCACAGGCTTACTCCGCTGTCCCACCCAGCACTCGGAGGCACCTTAGGTTGAAGCTGTATCTCTGGCCACTAAGACTGATCAGCAGCCTCAGTTCTGGAATTGTAGGGAGCCCAAATCCCGCAAAGTCCGTGACTTTTATTTCTGGACTCCTCGGGATTTACCTAGATTACCCGGTTATAACCCCTCCTGATGAAGACAAGCGGCTCTAGCTCATTAAGTATAAAAGTGGCATAATCTCTCCCCACAATACACATTTATTTGCCTTCACGGTGAGCTGTTGTGTAATACCAAGACATTAAGGTCTGAAGGTTGAGAAATTGAGTCGGCTCGATGAGGGGACTTTGGCAGAGGGGCAGAAGGCATTTGTAGCTGAGATCAAAGTGTTCTGGTTGCCAAGGACAAGTACACTGCCCTCCTGTGACATAAAAACTTAAAGAATTTAGAGGCCAGGAATATTATTCCTTGGAATTAGAGAGACTCTAAGTCTGTGTATAAAGCAGAGAATCATGAACGAAATGTATTCTAAAGGCTTCTAACAATAGTACAGACGTTGATTTACTTGGTCCCTTTCCTGTAAACTTATTCTGGTTTGCCTCAGATCAGAGGGCTTTATTTCTTCATTTTCTTTTTCTTTTCTTTCTTTCTTTCTTTTTTTTTTTGAGTCAAGTTTTCATGTATTCCAAGCTAGCCAAGTACTGAATGAATAGCCGAGAATAGCAGAAAATGACCTTGAAAGTGATCTTTCTGCCTCCTCTAGTCTTTTATTTATTTTTTAATTGTTTCTTTTGAAACAGGGTTTTGCTATTTACTCCTGGCTTGCCTGGAATTTATAGAGATCTTCCTGCCTCTCCCTTCTGATTGGTGGGGTTAGAGGTATTCACCACCAAGATTTGATAGATTCTTTTTCTTTTTTCTTTGTGTTTGTGTATTTTTGAGACAAGGTTTCTCTGAGTAACAGCCTTGTCTGTTCTGGAACTCCACTTTGTAAATCAGGCTGTCCTGGTCATGGAGATCCACCTGTCTCTGCCTCCAGAGTGCTGGGATTAAAGGAATGTACCACTGTACCCAGCTTCCTTTTTTAAAAAGTCTTTGATTCATTATGTTTGGGTGGAAAATAATGTGGTTAATGACTGCTTTAAGAATAATGAGCTAGGAGAGGGAGAACTCATTTTTCTTCAATGCTATAGCCACTGATGTTTGTCATTCTCCAGTAGAACAGCCTTATATCCCAAGCAACCCAGAACTCAGTGAACCATAAAGAAAGGACTTATCTTAGGAAGAGGACTCGGGGAATTAGAGGGGTTTGAGAAGGTAATGGTGAATATTATGAAATTATATAATACACATGTATTTTATAAGTATGAAATTATTATTTTTTTATAAATCTGTAAACTCTAGGGCCCTTACAAAACTCCAGTTTTTCACTCCTCCTGAGGGGATTCAAGAACCTTTGTTGCGTGCTGAGTAGGATGGTACGGTGTCAGAATTTGGGAGGCAAAGACAAAAGGATTATAAATCCCTGGCCAGCTTGGCCTACATAGAGAGTTCCAGCCATCCAGACCCTGTCTCACAAGACAAACCACTGTATGAAATAAACAAGTTTAAAGGATGTTGGTTCATAGATTTTTTTGTTGTTGATTGCTTTTAGGGTACCTAACTATGTTTTTTTGTTGTTGTTATTGTTGTTGTTTTCCAAACAGGGTTTCTCTGTGTATCCCTGGCTGGCCTCAGACTCAGAGATCTCTTTGCCTCTGCCTCCCAGGTGCTGAGATAAGGTGCATGCTACCACCACTGCCTGAAGAAGGCTATTTATTTGTATTTTTGCCTCTTTTCTCACTGTTATATCCGAGGTATGCCATTTTCTGGCCCTTTGACTTTGAGCAAACTGCCAGTTTCCACTGGTAAAAATGAAGATGGTGTTTCTCATTGGCTTCTTGCAAAATGTAAGCCTGTGTCCAATTGCTTGACAATTGGTAAGATGCTAAATGTGAAAATTTTTAAATTAATTTTTAGTAAAAAGTCACGGGCTTCCTCATGGCATTTGTGTTCTTTCAATGTGTACTTCTTGCCTCCTTTACAATTGTTATCTCTCCTCAGTCTTCTAAGTTACATGCACATATACTATGCAATTTTAAATCTAGGTATCACAGGTAAGAGATTATACAGGGTCCTATTGTATTAGCAAATCAGAAAATTATTTCTATAAGCAAAAAGTGTTTGTTTGCAAGTTCTCTTTATGATTCTCTGTCTTATTCTGAACAGGAGAAGTGCATGGATAAGCCTGGGCCAAAGTTGGACAGTCGGGCCGAGGCCTGTTTTGTGAACTGTGTTGAGCGTTTCATTGATACAAGCCAATTCATCTTAAATCGACTGGAACAGACCCAGAAGTCCAAACCAGTCTTCTCAGAAAGCCTTTCTGACTGATATCAGCATTACCTCTTTGGAAAAGTAGCTCAAGAAATGAAGAGCTGTTGATGGGATGGTTGAAGAAATGGCCATGGGGGGGATTGACTCCCAATTGTCTCTATCATCTTGGGACATCTTGTCAACTGAGAATGAACGAAGACCAATTTTTATGTATGGGAGTTGAGAGTCCTGTGTATTTGGTTGTGTTTTTAAAGCTAATCATGTGAAAATAATTGACAGATTAATGAAATTGTGAGATGTGTATTACTGTATATGGGACTATGCTTTCTCAAGGTCCCTTAACTGCTTTATATAATTTTGATAGTGAAAGTGCTTTTTCTAATTGAAGTGGGACCATATAGGGTAAATCTCTTTGTATGGATTTATCTCTGATTTTTAGGGAGATGTTTGTGTGTGAAAGGGTAACAGTGGGGAAATAACCTGGCACTGCTTAATCATGAGCTTTCTTATCTTTCAAGTTTGACTATCAGAGCTGAAAAAAAATTCTGTGGGTGTTCATACAATCCAGCCTTTCAGGTTGTCTTTCTCCCCTATACTGTGATTTACTTAAGTATCAAATTGAAAATATGGTCGTGAGGTAGAATGGGTAGCTTGAGAATCCAGAGGGCTTTAGTTATAAAGGAATCTAGCTCCTGAGCATAATTCTTACTTCCAGACTGCCAAAGGAAGAAGTTAACTTACTCTGTATATCAGGACACAAAACATTCACAGATGTGCCTAAAGAAATGATAACAATTTAAGCCAGTAAAAAACTTAATACAGTTTCAGGTAGAGGTGCATGTCTGGTGTTAGTCATAAATTCCATTAACTGCATTCTTTCGGTCACTGAAATAAAAGCTCTGCAGGATCAACTTGTGATGGAGAGGCTTTCTATTTTGGGTTTTTATCTGCAACTGAGATTTCACGTGGGCGCATTCCAAGACAGAAATGTTAGTCTCTTCTAGAGGTCCCTGAAGTTTTTCTGAGGAGAGAATACTTTCAGATGAGATGAGAAAGGAAAATATCTGTGCTAACACTTAGGCTCCTGATGGAAGAGCTTATATTGAATTCCCCTCTTGTTTTTTAAATCCTCATAGACTAGAGTGTACACCTAAATGAAAACTGCTTAATACAAATCCATGAATCTGGGCAAATGCATTTTCTCATAGGCACCACAGGGAAATTTTTGCCAATTGTGATGAGAATATAAGTCAACTAAAGTGCCTTTTCCAAGCCAGACTTGGTGTTTGGTAAGAGGCATTCAATAGTATCAGCCGTAAGGCTGAAGAGATTAGTTCTAACGTTGGGAGGCAGTAAAAAAGGCACAACGATTTTCAGTGCAGTAAGTTCCATTAAATATCAGGGACTGGAGAAATGGCTCAGTGGTTTAGAGAGCATTTGCTGCTCTTGCAGAGGACTCAGGTTCAATTCTCATCCATATACTGGTTCACTACCTTCCTAACTCTAGTTTCAGGGTCCTCTGAGTTCTTTGGGCACTAGGCACATATGGTACACATATATACCGTGCAGGCAAGTCTTTGTGCACATAAGAGTAAGTCTCAAAAGAATTTGAAAAGAAAAAGAAATAGCACAGTAAGGGTGTTAGGAAATGTTTGTGGAGCTTTGCTATATTCTAACAAATAGCAGAGACCTGAAGGAATCAAGTGACTGAGCCTTATGAGTACCAAGGACAATTGCAGAGATAACAGTCCAAGTACCTCAGGGTAGAAGCTACCTGCCATGAGATCAAAGTAAAAGTCCAGTAGGATGGAACAAGTGAAGAAGGCAGGTCAGCGTGAGGCCTTTCAGCTTTTACCTGGCATGATGGAAAGTCATCTGAAGGATTTTTTTTTGTAGCAGGCGTGTAATGTTATATAACTTCCTGTTTAGTGTAGTACTAGTAACGATAATGCCATTTTCATGGTGAGCACAGTCCAAGCACTCAGGGTCAAAGTCAATATGTCAAGGTCAAACAAGTGGCACAGACTATTCTTTGTTTTTATTTTTTCCCTATTTTGTTTTTTGAGACAGTTTCTCTTGTCTTGGCTTTCCTGGAGCTTGCTAGATAGACCAGACTAGCCTCTGCCTCCCAAGTGCTGAAATTAAAGCAGTGTACCATTATGACTGAAATTATTCTTTATACTTAAAATATTATATGATTATATCATTTCTTCTGATTTCTCATTCAGTAGCAAAGTATTCTCATTCTGTGCACGAAGTTAAATGCTTTTACTACATCATCAGCAAATCCAATGATGACAGTTATATCAGGTTCATATGTGATGCTTTGGTACCATTCTTTTCAGCACCACTAGGTACAATGAAGAAAAGTATAACATAAGCCCCTGCTTCCAGTAATTAGAAGTAACCACTGGGGCTTTGGTAATCTCAGGAATGTGTTTTTCACACCTTGATTAAAAGCACAGTCAGTCCTGAAATTCCAGACCTTGATTTCAAATATGTTTACATTAGAAAACTCAAGACTCAACTGGGAGATGAAAGGATTGACTTAGTAAATAGCAGCAAAATCTGAAATGAAACCTTAGAAGCCTAATATGTAGAAAGAAGGGCCAGACCGCTCTAGTGTGGAAGGTACTACTCACCCAGAAGCTCCTCTGTTGCCACATCTGTCCATATATTGACTGGAGCCTAAGACATTGGTCATAGAGGCCCTAAAGCTTTACCAAGCATTCTGCCTGTCTAAAATCCCCACTGCTGAGTCCATGAGCTAATATTAGCAGTGATAGAAGGGATACAAGGACTTCAGGACAGCAAGCATCTTTATGAGGAGTTTGAAATCTAAAATGTAACAAGTCAGGACAGCAAGCATCTTTATGAGGAGTTTGAAATCTAAAATGTAACAAGTCAACCCATGTAAAATCTTTACAAGAAACAAAGGAAACAGTTGATAGCCCCTTTTTTGAATAAAACAATAAAAATCACAATACCAGCTTTTCTCTGATATACTTTTAACAATCTAGGACTGGGAGCAGTTATTTCAAAAATTATCTGTTGACACAGTTCTGTTAAAACTTCCTTAATGTTTTTGTTTACTGGCACCCAATAGAATCAGAGGTGGATAGTGGAATGCCTTGTATTTTACATCTTTCATCTATGTAGGCATATGGTTCTTTAGATTCACCTATCTCAAGTATAAATATTTAGATATTTTTTAATATAGTCCCCTCAGGTTTCATATATTGTAAACTTGGTGCAATATGGTGATAGTGGAAGGGCAATTTAAGAGATGGGACCTTAAGGCTGGAGTGGTAGCTCAGTGGTTAGCTCTTCAAGAGGCCCAGCACCCACATGGTGGTTTGCACTGTAACTCCAGTTCCAAGGGATCACTCTTCTGGTCTTTGTGGGCACTAGACACGAATGTGGTGCATAGACATGTAGACAAAATACTCATACTACAAAACAGCAATAGAGGTAAGACCTAAGGGTAAGTCATTATGTAATTTTGGTGAGGCTGATCTTTGGTGGGGTTGAGGTACCTTTGCACAGGCCACTGAGTTCTTCAGAGAGTCAGTTACTAGAAAATCTCTGACCTGGATTGCAGTTTGCCTTTAATGTTGTATTTGAACACTCAGATTTCAAATCTTTAAATAAATCTCAATTCTTTACACAGTTAGCCTCATAGGGACAGTTTAATTATTAGAGTAATACAAAACAGATTACTTTATTATCAAGCCAAGCAGTGGTGGCCCATGTCTTTAATCCCAGCACTTGTGGAGGCAGAGGCAAGCAGAGATCTGTGAGTTTGAGGCCAGCCTGGTCTACAGAGTTAGTTCTAGGATAGCCGAGACCAAGCAGAGAAAACCTCTTTTGAAAAAACAAAAGCCCCAGATTATTGTCAAAATTGGTATGGACTGAAAGGAATATCTTCAGGCATAGAAAAAAAGGCTAAAATATGTAAAAGAAACCATAGATAGTACCAGTAAATTGTCTAAGACCATAAGTTGCTATTGCTTGAGTTAGGAAAAAACGACATAGGAAGGACTATAGATGTACTGAACATATCCAAACCCTGGTTTAGACAGTTCATTTAAATGGTTACAAAGATCACACGACAAATCAAGCACATCCAGGCTCCTCATTAGCTTTCCTAAATAGTGGGTGCTTTCAAGATAATACCCAGCTTTTTGATACCTAGCATGAAGTGGACCCTCTATAAGCAGGTAAAAAATATTCAAAGGGATTAGGTTAGTTACTATGGCTGTAAGAAGGTTTCACTAAGGACAAGCAAAGGCAGAACTGACTGGTACACCTCGGGCCAAAAAGATGACTCCTGTAATGAAGGAGTTGAATTGGTCTTTTAATTCTTAAGAAAGCCTAAGTAGTTTGGTTGATTCCTTAGCACCTTAATCAATGAGCATCATTTGAACATGTGGACAATTCATGTATGAAGCTTGTATATCAAAACCTACATCTTGCAAAAATTAATCTCACAAATGTTAAGCCTGTGCAGCATAATCATGGCAGTCTTTTGCTGTACAGAAATTTATGGATGTGCCAGTAGGATACAGCAAACCAAGGTTTTGGAATACTGGTGAAGAACTCCAAATAAGGTGTGGTCAGATGCCTCAGATGGTAAAATTGCTTGCCACCATTCCTAATGACCCAAATTTCATCCCCCATACCAACGTGGTGGAAGGAGAGAACAAACTTCCAAAAGTTGTCCAGAATTTCACACACATACCATGTTTGGTGGGTTGAGTGAGAATGGTCCCCATAGGCTTATAGATTGAATACTTGGTCACTAGGAAGTGACAATATTTGAAAGGATTAGGAGGTATGGCCTTCTTGGAGGAAGTATGTTACTGGGTGTGGACTTTGAGGTTTTAAAAAGCCCATTCCAAACCTAGAGTCCTGATAGAGAACCATCAGCTACTTCAACACCATGTCTGCCTGCATGCCACCATGCTCCCTGCCATGATGATAATGCACTAAATCTCTGAAATTGTAAGAAAGTCTCAATTAAATTCTTTCTTTCATAAGAGTTGCCATGCTCATGGTGTCTCTTCAAAGCAATTGAATACTGACCTAAAGAACTTGCACATGTGTAATTGCATTCTGTCACGAATACACATACACACCCCTAGTACTATTACTACTATCAACACTACTCTATTAATCATTATACAGAAAAATCATGAATGAAAACTGGCTCATATGATGCTGGAGATAGAACCCAGAATGTCTGTATGGTAGGCAAGCATTTTAACAACTGGGCTACATTATTAGCCCAACTCTCTCTCTCTCTCTCTCTCTCTCTCACTCTCTCTCTCTCTCTCTCTCTCTCTCTCTCTCTCCCTCTCCCTCT
>PVIH01020468.1:0-32309 GCA_004025045.1 Sigmodon hispidus | reverse complement strand
GAGGTATCACAAACTCAGAAAGATAAGCAGGGGATGTACTCACTCATTAGTGGTCTCTAAACAAACTAACAAGAAAAAAGCCAAGCATACCCAAGCTACAAACCACAACCACTGAACAGCTTGGGATCAGAAACACCCTGGACTGATCCTTCAGATCCCACTCCACCTAGAGGAACACCTGACTCACTCTTGAGGGAGAGGGGACAAAACTGGATTTGCCAGGAGTGGAGACTAAACTAAGCATTATTGGGTCAATGGGACCATGGGACTGTCTGCTGCCTGCCCAGGGAGGGGATGGGGAGTTGTGGAGAAGAAAAAAATGACCTGATGTGGCGGGAGGGGGAAGGGACCTTGAATAAGGATGTACAGGTATAGAAAAAAAAATTCAGAGGGAAAGCTGAACACAAAGTAATTTTATGTGTAGCAAACTTATTTGCATTATCACCCTTGATAAGTCATGCTTATGATTTATATTTTCTTTATAGTTATTGTTAACTTATCAGCATTTTAAATTCATTTTACTATTTTTCTTGATAAATACAAAATAAAAAAAAGCAAACAAAAAAAAAGAAAATAGGACTAGAGGTACACCATTAAGTACCTTTCCTATATCATATCATCAGGGTTGAGATTCCAGGTTCTCAGAATTCTAAAATGCAAGAGGTAGCTGCTGACCCCATGTGGCCTGCTGTTGTCCTGGATGTGCTAGAAGCTTTTCATGAGGCTATAAGAACAATAACTTTCATAGGAAGAGTCTTCCAATATAAGGTGCCACCTCTATGACCAATATCCATTCTGATTGCTGCAGCTGAAATTATCACTGAATGTCCTGAATTTCTCCTCAGATGTTCAAGGGTAGGATGGAGTTGATAAGCACTCACTCAGTCTAGAACTGGCAAAGGCTTGGAAGCACATCTTCTAGTGACATGTTTAAGATTGGCTGTATAATTTGCAGAGCTTGGTACAAAAGAAAATGGCAGAATCCTGGTCCAAAAGGCAGAAAAAGGTCTTGCTTCTTTTCCCAATGGTCTTTTCCTAGCCTGTCATACTGGGCTTTATTTACTGTTTGTTTAATGCTGTTCTGGTGTGAATAAAGAGCCCTCCTGGGTATATGCTACCTTCCCACCATACATGCACAACCCAGCTTTCTTTTTTTTTTCTTTTTATTACTATTTTTTTCCATCTTTATTTTGTATTTATCAAAAAAACAGTAAAAAGAATTTAAAAATGCAGAAGAATTAGCAATAACTATACAGAGGATAATAATCATAAGCATGGCTTATCAAGGGTGGAAATGCAAATAAGATTGCTACACATATGTTTTCTTTGTGTTCAGCTTTCCCTCTGAATTTTTTTTTCCATCCCTGTATATCCTTATTCAAGGTCTCTTCCCCCTCCCACCACATCAGGTCATTTTTCTTCTCTGCAACTCCCCATCCCCTCCCTGGGCAGGGAGCAGACAGTACTATGGTCCCACTGGCCCAATAATGCTTGGATCAGTCTTCACTTCCGGCTAAATCCAGTTTTGTCCCCCCTCCCTCAAGAGTGAGTCAGGTGTTCCTATAGATGGACTGGGGTTTGAAGGGTCAGTCCAGGGTGTTTCTGATCCCAAGCTGTTCAGTGACAACCCAGCTTTCAAACTTAGTATATAAGGAAGTGCCAAATGTTTGTGTGCCATCAAGGGTAAGGGCAGAGGAGAAAGAGACCAGCTCTCTGTCCCTAGAAGATGAGAGTCAGCAGGAATTGAGACCACACACACTGAGCCTCCAACCCCAGCGCATGGACCTATTTTACAAACACAAATTCAAAAAGACAGTTAGGAAATTTTTCAAGATGGTGACTATAGAGCATTAAGGCCTGTACTGGTTATTTTTCTCATTGCTGTGACAAAATACCAGACAAACACAACTTCAGGAAGGATTTATTGTAGTCACAATGTCGGGATGTAGTTCATCATGGCAGGGAGGTTACGGAGATAGAGGTGTGAAGTAGCTGGTTACATTACATCTGAAGTAGAGAAGCAGAAAAAGATGAATAGTACTGGTCAGCTCACTGTCACCTATATATTCAGTTCAGGACATGAAGATAAAAGTTATCACTGCCCATATTTAGTGTGCACATTGCAGTTCCAGTTAAACCTGTCTGAAAATACTTTCATAGATACATCCAGAAGTGTGTCTCCTAGGTGCCTATAAATCTAGTCAAGCTGCCCATGAAGATGAGCAATCATCATCCTCATGTGGAACAGGCTTGACATTCTAGAGTCCTGTGCTCTGGAAACCCACACTGGGGTAAACAACAGAATTCCATGGGAACCTGGGAGCCATGTATTTTGGGACTGAGTATAGTGACACAGCAGATGACGGATACAATGTGTCCAGACTGCCATAGCAGTGTGGTGAGGCAGCCACAGGAATCTGTTACTTTGGATCTGAAAACAAAAGACAGCTACTGGTGACACTTCTCTGTGCATTTTAAGATCCTCCTCACAGCCAAGTGTAAAGGCAACAGTCTTATGGTTTAAGCTCTTAAGAGTCTAAGGCAGAAGGATTGCTGTAAGTTCAAGGCCAGCCGGAGCTACACAATGAGTTCTATGCTAGTCTAGACTATAGTAAAATCCTTCCTCAAAAAGATAAAAACAAAGCAACAAAGAACAAAGATGGACACTTTGAAACCCTGAGGTGACTTTTCACATTCTCATTCTATTTTCCTCCAGTTCATTCTGTTTCAGGAAAAGGTCTAGTTGGGTCATTAATAACTACAATAGCCCTTAACACGTGACCCTTCTAAAGAGAAACATGTAAAGAGAAAATGTTTAATATGTCAGATGCTCACATAGAGCAATGGATTTATAACATCAGTGCTTCTGCACTCTGTAGCCTGGTACTCCACATTATGAAAGCTAAGCAGGCCACCAGCCTGATCTTCTACACCTTCAGCACATCATATGTTCTTCTACAACATAAAGCTTCCCTGTGAAATAAAGGCTGGACCTCAGGTCTGGATGAACAAAATTTCTTAGACACAGCAATTGAGAAAATGTGAAACTGGATCTTGATCATTGAGAAACTGCCATCATCATTAAGCAGGAAAAAAAACATGCAGACATCTGTTCTCTGAGAACATACAGAGCATACTAATCACAGACCTTGGAGTAGAACATCCTGGCCTCAGCTTGGACAGGCTGAGCAGCTGGGTGAGCTGAGTCTGACCAGACCACAGCAGCAGAGAAGGTCACCATCAAAGGGCCTGATGACTGCCTCTCATCTGTTGGCAAGTGATCAAAACGGGGTACTTCTGGAACACTGCCCCTCTCTCTCCTATAGACTCGGGATCCCAGGAACAACATTGTGTTTTTCATTCCTGAGATTGTCAAGATTCTCTATCCATCTGGCTGCCAAACCCAATTCCAGACCCTTGCCATTCAATTTCTAATTTATGCACCACTCAAAATGCATGTGCTAGTCTATGTGTAAAATAAAAGGTGACCTGGAGGCAAAATCCTTTCTTCATAATGTTTAAAAGCCTAATGTGGAGAGAACATAGATTGAAAAGTCATTCTCAAATACAAGGAGTGTGGGAGGAGGTGGAGTGATCAATGAGTGAAACTAGGAAGGTTTGTTTGCACAGGTGGCTACTGTGGTGCTACACGAAGAATAAGCAGCTATCAGGGAGCAAGGTAAGAAACGGTGAGCACAATGGCAGGGAGTAAGACCGTGTCAGATCCATAAACAACAGCAAATGTCCACTATGATGATAAACGGACACAGAAGGAGAGTTATGAAATGGGAGGTTAGAAAGGCAGCATGGGGCTATGATCCAAGCCTTCCTTCTGGAGAACTGCCCAGGAAACTACAACCTCTCCTGACCCTTTGTCTCTCTGACTTGTCATAATGCTTTTGTTTGTAGCTCACCCTTTAAGCTCACATAAGATATTCAACAAATGCATGCTGAATAATGAATTAATAAACACATCCCCTGTTAAATCCCCAAAAATGTAACCAAGGGAAAATCCTGAGTTATGCTCTAAATCAAAACTTAGTTGCTTTAAAGTCATCATCTTTGTTCCCTGATGTTTGAAAATTCTGTGGAATCCTCCAGGGGAACAAAGCAATCTTGACACATCTTGACATCAAGGGCATCTGGATGTCGTCTGCCTTATGCTGCTTTATCTCACTTATTCAGCTAACTTCAGGTTTCAAAGCACCACCAAGGCTGGTGTGATAGTAGAAGATGTTACCTCCAGGCTCGTTGATAGGTGGGGGATAGAGACTGTACAACATAGAAATGAAGCTTGGAAAAGATAATACAACGCAAATGAAGAGGCTGGGAAGCTTAGAAAGCTAAAGATTCCAAGCTGATAGTCACAGGATCCCAAAATGCTTATCTAAATAACAGTTAGATAATATTAATAGTATAATGATAGATATAATCAATTGATTGCTTACTTTGTGATCAATGCCTTAATAGACACAATCTCATTTAATTCTTATAACCACCTTATGGAGTATTTCTATAAGTATTCTATAGATGAGAATAATACTGTGCAGAGCAGTGAAGAAACTTGACCAAAGTTAGACAGGTAGGAAGCAAGCAGTAGACCAAGAATTTAAATTCAGCTCTATTCAGTTATAGGTCACAATGAGCCTACCTTTCTGAACCAATAGATGCTTTCCAAAGGTACCAGGAAAATTGCTGAGCATCAGCCTGTTAGTCAGGAAGCCAGCTCTATCATTCTAGAAGCCCAGAAGAGCTCATCAGAGCTGGAGTGTGGTAGTTTGAATGTAATTGGATCCCACAATCTCAGAGGGAATGACACTATTAGGAGGTGTGGCTTTGTGAGAGTGGGTATAGTCTTGCTGAAGAAAGTGTGCCACTGTGGGAGTGGGCTTTCAGGTCTCCTATGCTCAAGATACCACCCAATGTCTCAGCTGACTTCCTGTTGCCTTCTGATCAAGACGTAGCCAGCACCACATATGCCTGCACACCGTCATGCTCCCCAACATGATGATAATGGACTGAATCCCTGAAACTGTAAATGAGCCCCTCAATTAAATGCTTCCTTGTAAGAGCTGCCATGGTCATGATAGTTATTCACAGCAATAAAAACCCTAAACTAAGACACGGAGTTTTGCAGAGGTGTTGATTCTTAGGGACCTTCGAGAATGTGAAAACATGCACAGTGCATGCTCTTACATAAGAGCAGTGCTCACCAGATCTGAACAAGAAATTGGAAGAAAAGACACTAGTGTGTAGCAGCTCTAAAATTCTGGAAGGTAAACTTTTTATGCTGATTGGGGAGGGAGAAAGAAATTGGATAAAATACTGCAGACACAGGTCTAAACAGAGGCAACAAAGACGGCAATGCACTGCCTCCTCAGTCCTCTCGCAGCACTCAACATTGACTCTAGCGGGGGGCCACTCTCTATTTAAAGAATAACATGTCTTGGGCTTTTTTTCTGAAACCACCATGGAGCTAAGGAAATAAGCAAAATAACATGTCTAACCTTGACCCTCTCCAGGCAGGAAAGCACCTTGCAAAGTGAAGTCTACCCCTGTATCTCCTCAGTAGCTTAATTATTTTTCTTATGCTCTGCCCAGCTATCTTACCAAAAGCAATTTCAGGAAATGCATTGCTTGGGCTCACAGTTTAAGAGACTCTGGGTTGTGGTTAATGCAGTGACTCATAACTGGTCAGGGGGCTGGGTCTAAACAATTTTGAGTTTAGCTCTGGGCAGGTCTTCCATATCAAGCACCTACCATCCCAGGTTCTAACATCTTCATGGAAAAGGATACAGACTGGAAGGGGGTCATCAAATGGGAAGAGAAGCTTGGAAATGCTGGCTTTTATACATAACATGGCTGTTGCAGAAATCTCCCTCACAGCAGCTGGGGTTACCTGTGTAAGACCTGCATAAAACCATGGCAGGCAAAATTCAAGCACGCATGAGGGAAAGGTCTCAAGGCTCCATTCTTATCTGGGGAGCTATTGACAGTTAGTTAGATCCTGAAGGAAGGAGGGTCACTTTCCTTTGGCTAGATGACCATGGTGGGTTGCACATAATCTACTGGATGGCCACACATCCATGTGCATTAAGGCAGCACTAATTGGGCTGGAGTCATTAATAACAATGTTCACAAAAAATAAAAAAACAACTGGAAGTTCTGAAGGAGGTGAAATGGGGGTTACTATGAAGAGATGGAGGTAAATAGAAATGATCAATGCATGTTCTATAAATGTTTGGAGCCTTCAACAATAAAAAAGTATTAAAATAAAGCCCTCAAGTTGAATGTGGTGGGGCATGCATTTAATCCAGCAGATAGATCTCTATGAGTTCAAAGCCAGCCTGGCCAGGATGTAGCCCAGGATGGCCAGGGCTACAAGTTAAAATTCTGTCTCAAAACATAACAAATAAACCTCAAGCTTAATTAACTTTCTCAAAAGGAAACTCCACCTCTTAAAGGTTCTCCACACACCCCCAAGAACTGCCCCAGCTAGGGATCAAGTCTTCAAACACACAACCCTACAGTTCCACTTCACTTCAATCACCTCACCGCAGTAATTATATGACTTGTGGCAAGCAGTTATGAGTCTGTGTCATCATGTATACACATTTCTCTTACCTCAGCCTTCTTGCCTGTTGAATTGGGGTAATAGAGAGTACCTATCATAGAAGATTGCCATTGACAGTAAAAATTTCTTATATATAAGATGAACACACACATAGTATGGATGAAGTGATGCCTAATAAATAAGATACTAGATAATTATGAGATCATTTTAATATTATTCATCATCCAGGCATACAAATATTAATATTGTATCATTTTTCTAATTAAATACCACTTTCCAGTGGTCTGCATGAAGTCCCTGGAATAGCTGTCTTTGTCTTTATATACTGCTGGGTACACACCAACACACATTTTCTGGGGCACTCACAGGTCATTTCTCTGATGTTCTTGCCTTCAAGCGTTTGTTTTCATTTCTTGAATATTATCATTTAATTCATTATCCGAATACGTCTTTTCTCATATTTTTAGATTTCCTGATGTCAGAGTCAAGGGTAGAGTAAGGCACTGAAAACCTGGCTATAGCCCAGTGAAGGCTCTGGTTGTCGGGCAGTGCTCTGTCAACCCAGGCCAGTTGCTTACTTCCTGCCTCTTCAAAGACTGATAGCAGAGAACTGAGGTCTTTGCAGATCTCAAATGATGGAGAGTGGAAAAAACAGATAGTGAATTTACCTGCCTCTGTTTACTTTGTTTATTATTATTTATTGTTTTTGTTTGTTTGTTTGTTTGCTATTGTCGTTAGGGACAAGGTTTCTCTATGTGTCTCTGGCTGTCCTAGAACTCACTACGTAGACTTAGCTGGCTTAAAACTCACAGAGATCTGCCTTCCAAGTGCTGGGACTAAAGGTGTGGGCCCTCACCGTGTGCTTTGTTGAAAATAAACAAAAACAAAAAAACAGTCTTAGTGCAGCTTGTCATCCCTACTAATTGAGAGATTGAAGTAGTAAGATCAAAAGTTCAAACCTCGCTGTTTGTGTAGGTTCAAGGACAATCTGTACAACTTTTGAGACCTGTGTCTCAAAACAAAAATAGAAAGAGGGCGGAGACATATATATATACATATATATATAGAGAGAGAGGGAGATAGATAGATAGTTCAATAGTAGAGCTCAAGCTCATGGCCCAGGGTTCAACTCTCAGTCCTTGGAAGGAAAAAGTCTTTGGAGACAGAATACGGCTGGAACCAGAAAAGAAAGCAAGAAGAGAAAACAGAACAGGACTGGCGTCCAGCCCTGCCAGGGTGGGGACAAGGAGCCACTACTGGCAGGAAGAGGCGGTGCTCCAGGGTCGGCCCTTCCCCTAGCCGGCGCTGCAAGGACCAGGCCCCCACTCGCGGATGCGCGCGTCTGGGCTGCGCGGGCACGTGGGCCGCCGGCTGTCAATCACACGCAGCTGAGCCTGGAGAGGCGGGAGTGGCGACGGCGGTGGCGGCGGCGGCGATGATGGGACCCCAGCGAGAGATCTGCGGCTAGGTCGGCTGCACTTGCTCCAAGGGTCGGGCATTGGAGGAACAGGTAAAGCCTCGGGAGGGCTGAGGGCTGTTCTAAGGCTATTTCTTCATCTCGCCCTCCTTCCTTTCTCTTTGCTCCCGCCCTCCTCACAAACCTCTGTCAACCAGTCTCTTCCTCTCTCCCTCTAACCCACTCTTCCTCTCTTCTTCTGTCTTTATTCACAAAAATCATGCATATTAAAATACACAAAAGCGTAGCAATTTGAGACAACCAACTTCATGCCTTGGGGGGTTATGGTCTATGTTATGTAAGAATTTGGGGGTTGTACAGCTAAAAACTTAAAAGAGTTTCCTTCCTATAAGACAAAAAAGTTGTATTTTCGGTGAGGATAAAATAGATGTTATTTAGAGTTTGCAAGGCTTCTCAGGTTCTTTTCCAGACTGACCTGACCCCTTTTCTACTGGATCACCACCTCTCCCGACTCCTTGGCCATGTCTAAAGATATTTTGATATGATTTCAAGACCTACTTCCTTTTGTTATTAGATAGGGACACGTGGGTGGAGGTCAGACCATGGCTGGTGACCTCACAAACCAGCTGGAGTTGGAACAACTTGTGTTGGCTTAACTGGTTCCCGGCTCTTGGCGCAAATGTTTTCAGGACCTTGGAGAGCTCTCAGGGAGCCAGACAGCTTTTGGTGGAGGATGTTATCTACCATCAGTTTCTTCAGACACAACAAGAAAGGTGGCTGGTGAAGAGAAAGGACTCTGCTGAGAGGGAGAGATAGAGGCGGGAACGAAGAGAGAGAAAGAGGAGAGTCCAGGAGACAGAAGAAGGTAGTGAGGTCGTTGCTTTTAGCTGACTTGCTTTCTCTCGGATTGTAATGTTGGCTCACATACCACCCAAACTTCGGGAGCAAAGAAATGGATCGTGAAGATGGTACAGCTATTCTCCATTGTAGACTGAGCCTGGAAATGCTAAAGACAATTTGTTAGGCCTCTTCTGGGCTTACCCACCTTCCTCCTAGTCTTCAATTTCTCCTTCAAGTACACAGAAGAATCTGTTTAACAGAAAATTTTTCATGACCTTTTGGGTGGTATGACCCTAGTTTTTGTTTTCTTTTTCTAATTTCTCAAGACTAGAGTAATGCAAGAAAGCAATAGCTCAGTAGCCAGGAGCAGTCTCTTAATTGAATTTTGCACAGGCACCTGCTTCTCTTGAGCAGCTGGAGAATAAACTGATCATGATCGGAAGGGAACGGATGTGGAAGTTAAAGGAAACACAATGAGTAAATTGTCCAAAGAGATTTGCTGAGGGTGTGATGCACATCAGTTTGTCAGAAGACACAGGGATTGTAAAGCTCTTTATTTTGCAGAGAAGTTCTGGGATGTCTTGGAAACAAGTCCCCTTTCATTTACAATATGAGAAATAGAAGCAGACTAATCAAATTGGTGTTATCAACTTTATGGCAAATAATGATGCCAAAATAAAACCAGCACCTATATGACGTTGGGTTCACAAAGCTCATGGGTTTATGTCACCTCATTCACTCCAAAAATTATCAACAGAATCCATTAGAAAGTTTTAAGATATCAGTTTGACTTTTGGGTTTGGTTTTGCTTGTTTGTTTTGTGTGGGGTTTTTTTGCTTTTGTTTTTGTTTTTGTTTTTTTTTTTTAAGAAAAGCCATCCCTGCTCTTTCACAAGTTCTTGGTCAATGGTTTTGTGAGTGGCTTATAAAATTTAGATTTTGCCTGGGTCATATCTGCAGAGTTTTGTTTTCTTTTTCTGACCTAGAATTGAAGAATGAAAATTTAAAAGAGAAGTGAAAGGATAAACAGGCAGAGGTCAAGGAGAACGCTGAAGGTAAGAGTCAGCTTCGGCTACACTGCAGCCATAAGCACCTGTGCCTTGAGCGCAGCTGAGGAAGAAATTTAGAAGGAGAAGAGGACGCTCATTTTGATTTTCAATCTTTCATTCCTTATTAACACACAAACACATATACATATATGCCTATATATGGGTGGATATATATATATAGAGAGAGAGAGAGGAAAAGATAGATAGATAGATAGATAGATAGATAGATAGATAGATAGGTGATATAGATAGATAGACAAATGACATATAGATTGATAGGTAGATAAATGGATATGGGATAGATAATAGGTAGATAAAATATAGGTAGGTAGAAAATGATAGATAGATGTGGAGGTAATAGATGGATGTATAAGTAAGGATAAATAACTATATAAATACATAGCTTAAAGTATTTAGGCAATTGGTAATAACTAAGCTAATTATACACTATATTCCTCTTCTCTAAAGTATAAAAGTGACTGACAATGCACTGACATGGAAAGTATAAAAAGACCTCATTATATAAAACTGTGATTATTCCAAAAAGATAAAATATCTCTGAACTGATCCATTGGTTAAAAACACATTTCAAGTTTTATGATCATACTGATGTAATTCAAGAATGCAATTCAATTTCAAAGTGGCAAAGCTCTTAGTGGGCTTTCATGCCTTCCTGTGTGCTCTGTGAATCTCATAGAGTCTTTTAAGGGAAATTACCTTTTGGGTTTGGTTCTGGATAAGTGTTCTCAATGGCCTGTATCTATACCTTGTGTCTTGTAGCACTGGCCCTGTGGAAAGTGACTCCTAATGGAAATGCCACTCTCATTAGCTCAGAATCATTTTGAGGGAGAGAAAATAGTATAAAAAATTGAGAGTTATTTGAAAGTGAACAAAGAGAACAGAGCCTGAGCCTAGCCCACAGTGACTCACACACAGAGCCATGGGAAAACACTCATCCACTTTGTGCCTCAATGTGCTGCCTCCCTTTTCTCAAGGAGACCATGAAGATAAACAGTGTGATGTCTGGGATGTCCTCAGAGTTGCTGGAGGCATAAGGCATATTTCTATTTCCATGACTGTGAGCACTTTTAGAATAAAATGAAAGAAACTGTACTTATTAGCTCCAAATTAAAATTCCCAACAACTGATACCACAGTTTAGTCTACATATTCACAGCAATCTCCATGGGGATCTGTCTGTCTAGCTGGGGGGAGAGAATCTCAGCATTTGTGCTCATACCTACTGTAAATGTTGCACAAAAAAGGTTATTTTGCTGACAACAAATAAAAGGAAGAATAAAACCATGGATAGTCCTCATTTGTCAGTAACTACAAGGTCCTTCAGAGAGAATGCAAGCAAATCTCTCTTAATAGGTGAGCAAACAATGTCATACAGATCATCTATTTCCATCTGATTCCAGACTGGGCCTATAACTCAGTTGGTAGAATGTTTGCCTCCCATACACAATGGTGCACACCTGTAATCCCATCACTTCTGATGTGGAGGCAAGAGAAGCAGAAGCTCAAGGCCAGCCTCAACTCTACAGAGAGTTAATTCAGTGCCAACCTGAACACACACACACACACACACACACACACAACCACAACCACAAGCGGTGGGGACACGAGGCTCTACTAGCATGTTTACACATTATATACCAACAGGACCTCATTTAAATATAATTCTAGAAAGTTCTCTTATCAGCTTCTGGGCTTGTAACTCTTGGATATTAAAGCTTTCTCTAAAGAAAGGAGGCATCAGTCAGGCAGTGGTGGCACATGCTTTTAATGCCAGCACTTGGAAGGTAGAGGCATGCCAGTCTAGTATATAGAGTTTCAGGACAGCCAAGGCTACACAGAAAAACTGTCTTTAAAAAAAAAGAAAAAGAAGAAAGAGACCTCTAAGGTCTATCCCTTTATAATAGCCATAGAAATGCTGACAGTACTGTTTTGATGGCTGCTGATTTAAATATTTAATACAAGCTAACAAAGTCTTGTTCAGTAAGGGGGTACTGATTCAAGTTCAAAGACTCTGCCCAGCCTTGAGTTCCTTCTCCAGCTTGCAAACCACTTCTAACACCACAGGTGTCAATCAACCAAGAAGATTTAAAATAGCCATATCTTTCTTTGTCTGGAAACAGCTAACTTCTGACTTACTAACATCTTTTAAGGTTCTATAACTCCATTGAGGTTCTTAGGCCTCAAACATTCATGCCACCATGATAGATTTTAAAACTCATTTCCAAAGTAGTCATTCTCCTCCAGACATCAGTCTTCTCTAGTTGTATCTTGAGGAAGCTGCTTGGATCTTCTCAGCCACCTCCCCCCATCCAGTGGCTACTATTGAAGACAATATATATGATATTGAAGTAGTGAGTTAAATGAACAGTCTACAATCATTCTATCTGTTTGATGCAAATAGATAGCCTGGGTGGTGGCATACATTCCCCTTAAGCTAAACTTCATGCACACTGGAATTAAGGACATTTGGGGCTGACAGTCCAGGAGGAAGTGGGGAACAAATAAGGCCAGTTGTTTGCTCAACAAAAAGTAAATGACTCATTCTAAAGATGAGTAGCTGACAGCTCCTAGAGAAACACATCTGGGAGAAACAAAACCTCAGTCTGGTCCAAAACGCTTAATGGAAGGATGATGAAACTGCAGCCCACAGATGTTAGTAGCATGATTTTGTGACCAGAAACAAGTGTCTTGAGTCCATTCTCTGTTCTGTGTGGCTAGCATGACACAGGCCATACTATTCCTGTTCAGGTTCTGTTGTGCTCTTGGAAGATGAAGCAAGGTCCAGGAAGATTCCTCTTCAGGAACTGATCCAGCATCATTTTGAAGTAGAATGCACACTCAGGCTCAAAATGTTAGTTTCATGATGCTTTTTCCCTCTTCTTTTTTTTTTTAACTCATATTGGTCTTTTTGTGTTTTGCTTTGTTTTTAGCAAAATTTAACTAATGAGTCTTAACAAAGAAACACGAGCCTAGTGTGCTGGAAGTGAGCTGGGCAGAGAATGGGTATCATGAGCTTCAGGCCCTGCTCAGCATCAGGGCTGAGTCCTAAGAGTGCAGACTTTAGCAATGAGAGGAAGTAGCTCTTCCTATTGCTATAAGGGACATTTCATTCCTCCTCTGTCTGGTTCTGTTCTTTCTTCATGTTAAAGACTCTGATGCTCTGGAAGAGACCTGGAGATTATATAAAACATTTAGGTGAGATGGCTCTGACTACACAAGCCATGATTCAGACCAAGCTTCTGCATATTGTAATCTCTGTCATCTTTTGTCTCCTCCCTGACTCACAGTGTAACCTTTAGCAAGATGATTTTTCTATACCTCAGTTTCCTCAATGACAAAGCAGAGTTAGTAATACCAACCCCATATCCAGTTGACTAAAAATTTTTATTAGAATTCCTTCAAAGAAGGCAATTCTAAAATTGTTCTACTTATATGTCACTGGTAATAGGCTATTATTAATCACATTCATTGTATAAGCATTAAATGAAGGCACTGAAGAGATCATCATAACACTTGAGACTTAAAAAAATGAGTACCATCCTTTGGATCCATCAAACAAAATGCTTTCTAAAACCTTGACTAGTTGTAAAATGAAACCCTTCTGAATGTCTAAAATTTAAAAAACAAAAATGCTTACCTTACCTCTCCTGACATGTTCTCCTCCATGACTTCTTTTTAGAGATAGTTAGTTGTTCCTGAACCAAGAAAGCACACAGTGTTAAATGTAATGCTGGCCAGCATATAGAAAGATTAGGCTAGTGGTAAAGGATGCTACATGCTTGTGTCATTTTTCTGACAAGAGCATATTTTCTCAAATTTGACTATATTTCCTAATCAAATCCATTTGTGGCAGGAGTGCTTATAAAGGGATATGCTTGTGGGTTTGCTAGTTCCCACAGGACTATTCTCAACTTGCACATCTATCTATCTATAGTAGTTACTTTATGAGATGCTGGGGCAAGATACTGACAAAAACCTATGCAAATAGAGGGCTGTTTTGGCTCACAGTTCTAGGCATAGGGCATCAAAGCAAAGGAACTTGAGGCAACTGGTCACATTACATTTATGTTTAGAAAGGAGAGATAAATGCTGGTGCTCAGTGCATTGTTGAGTTCAGGTCTTCAGCCCACAGAATTTTGCTATCTGCCTTTACCGTGATTCTTCCCACCTCAATTAACATAGTCTAGAGGTTACCTAGTCTAGGTATAATGCCCTTCACAGGTATACCTAGAACTGTTTCTACAGTGATTCTAAATTCTTTGAAGGTGGACACCAAGATAGTCATCACACTATTTAACCATACTAAGTGATCACAAAGGAATCTGACAGAACAAAAAGAACATTTTTGTCCTGTGGACATTACTAGCTGGTTCCTTGAGAAGCAGTTAGAACATTTAGTGCATCTTTCTCGGCCTCAACTATACAGTCTTAGACTTTCCTGAAGAAAAATTTTCTCATTGAGAAAATAATTTTGTGTCTCACTTTGTTATATACAGGAAAATAATCTGTACAAAACTGAAAAATATCAAATATTTTCTATTTCTAGCCAAGCACCTGATTATATAGAGATCAATAGAGAACACAGAACTGAGATGTCCTTCACTCATCAAAACTATGGCCCTAAGTAATTTCTTACTACTTTAAGAAACAAATCCATTGGGCTTATTTCTTAAGAGCACTTGCTGCTCTTCTAGAGGACTATAGTTTGAAGTAATATATTGTATATTTAATAAACTTTGGAATTATCAGAGAACAGAGTCACCCACAGCCAAGCCATGAAAATCAGGGAGTGGTGACCTATGCCTTTAATCCCATCTTTCAGGGAGACATTGATCCTTTTGTCTGTGAGTTCAAGGCCTAACAGCTAGGCAGTGGTAGCTCACACCTTTAATCCTAGCTGTAGCCAGTTGAATCAGGAAGTAAAATAGCTGGGTGGGGAAAGAAATATAAGGCAGGAGAAGGCAGAAACTGAGCGTTCCATTCCGTCTGAGCAACCAGTCAAGCTGAGAACTCGTGAAAACAGGACTTATCCTGTTTAGCTTGAGAAGTTGGCTGGGTGAGAACTGGCTGTGGTTAATTTCCTCTCTCTGATACTCCAGACAAATTTGATTAAACATACAATATATTATCACAATGGTTCATTTCTCAGCACCTACACAGAGGCTTATATCCACCTGTAACTCCAGTTCTAGGAGACCCAACACTCTTCTGGCCTTAGCAGGTACCAGGCATACAAATAGTATACAGGCATACATGCAGACAAAACACCCAAACACATTAAATAAAGTTTTACTTTAAAAAAAATAAATAATTGTTCATGAACTCCACATAAACTGTTCTCTCCAAGAATGACAATGGAAAAAAAAAATCAATCTTAAATTTCTGTCTTACAAAAGTAATGCCCTAGACAGCTCACCAATAGCAAGTTTTATTTAATTTTATTAGGTTTTATTTATACTAGATACTTTGTAGGAAATAGTGTCTACTGTCTGCATTAAACTTTCACACCCACATGGACAGATATATTCACAAATAACCACCGAAATACATGAGCAAATGTATCCACAAATAACCAACAAGACATCCAGTGCTAGAACTGGTGAGGTATAAATTAGTGGCCCAGTCACTCATGATTAATAAAGCATGTTAGTTGCTCCAGAGATTTCTAATAAAGCTTCTATACAACTTAGCAATTGGTTAAAATATCAGAGGAAGTTACATGAGCTCTGAGTGAGAAATTGGAAACCACTAAGAGAAATCCTGTATCCATTCTGGAAAGGAATGTGGTTAAAAGATGACTGAAGACAAATTGCACCATGGCCAGTGATATTCCCCATAAATTTCTTACATTAAAGGTCTGTGTTGCGCTTCTTTGTTGTTGTTTCCCATGTATCCTGTCCCTGTATTTTGTATAATTTAATTGACAGAAGATGTTGTATTTCCTTTGTTTGTGAAGAACCAACTCTAGACATTGATTTTTGAGGGTGATTTTGCACTCAACAGAAGAGAAAGAGATGATAAAGGTAGGTGAGTCTTTAAAGGTGCCATTTCCTTTAAGAAAAGAGTTCAGCATGTTTAAATGGGCTGACCCGGCATGACTCAGCCTAGTTCTGGTCTTTAATATGCCCTGTGATCCTGGGGTTCAAGAACTAACCCATGAGGTTGATATCTGTGCATGCTGTCTTTCCAGCTGGGAAGATGACGACTTCTTGTAGCAACACCTGTGGGTCCAAGCAAGCCCATACTGACACCGAGGGTGGGTACCAGCGCTATGGAGTTCGGTCCTACCTGCATCAGTTTTATGAGGACTGCACTGCCTCTATCTGGGAGTATGAGGATGATTTCCAGATCCAGAGATCGCCTAACAGGTGGAGCTCGGTATTCTGGAAGGTGAGGAAAGGAACAATGGGGAAAAAATATCGGATGTAGAAAATACTGGAGCTACAGACCTGACAAGTTCTCTATATGAGCCTCAATGCTGGTGACATTAAATGCATTGTTCTTCCATTGGAAAAGAGATCATAAATTTTGGGCTAAAGAAAATCTCTAAATACAACACAATTGCTTGATAAGCTGGTTAAACAGAAGTAGGTTCAAAGGCCAGGCAATTAGGAGTCTTGCTAGTTATAACTGGCCACTTGACTCATTCACTGTGAAGCCACTCATATGTAGAACATTGTGTTTTTCAGCCTCTCTTAAGGTCTTGCTAAGTATTTGTTATAGTTTAAATGTGAAATGTCTCCCACGGGCTCCTGTTTTTAAACATCTTGGTCCCCAGATTTTGGTGTTGTTTGGGGAGTGTATGAAACATTTAAGAGGTGAAGAATAGCTGAACTAAGTGAGTCCGTAGATGGTGAGCCCTGAGATTCCCACTCTATCCTGGCTTCCTACCTGCTCTGTGCTTTCTGATTGTCCAAAGGGAACAACTCCCTGCCTCTACAGTCAGGACCCAAGCCTTCCCCAACCATGATGGATTGTATTATCTCAAACTGTGAGCCTTCAGTTGGTTCTTTTATGTGTTTATCACAGTATTGAAGGAAGGAACTAACTCAGTATCAGTTAACACACTGGAACAAACAAACCATTTGGTATTGAGCAAGCATTAACGCTGAAACACGGCCTCATGCTCATAGACTAGCTTTGCCTTCAACATAAAGGGGACTGTGAGGCTTTCTGAGGAGCCTCATTAGAAAAACGCATTCAATGCCTCAAAAGATACTTAGCACTGACTGCATCTGTAGAACGATTGGATTGGGATACTAGAAATAATGAACAGGGAACAAAAAATTTCCTTCCCATGTGCAGTTTACAATCTGCCCCAGGTAGCAAGAACTTGAGGCAGCTGGTCCCATGCATCTTTAGTCAGGAGCAAGAGAGAGATGAATGCTGGTGTCCTCACACAAAGGCCCTCACATCATGTCAAGTGACACCAGCTATGCACAAAAGAGGAAGGGAGATAATGCAGATGGCCACAGGAATAGGGATAGAGAAAGACTGGGGTGCAGTGATGGAGAAAGTTTTGCCGAAAAGATGAAAACTGGACAAATACAGATGGACTGGTAGAGCAGACCAGACCAGTTTCAGGATGAATGTCTTTCGGAGCTGGGAAGATAGCAACCCTGAAGCCCCTGGGAAGAGGTCAAGACTGGAAGTAGAGTTAGATTGGAGAAAACACTGTACTCAGAAAAATAACAGCACTAATGTTCTCTGTGGGCTCTTGTAGACAATGGCAAAGGCCTGCGCTATTGCCTCAAGAAACGTAAGACTCCATCTGAAGAAGCCAGAGTGACACAGACTGACTGGTACCTTACCAAGATCTTTCTGGCTACTCAGTAGAAAAGAAATTATTAAGGGAGAACACAAGTAGATGCAGTCAAATGTAGAAAGAAGTTTCTGGCCCAGCCTAGCCCTGCAGTCAGACACGCCCACAGCTGTTTTGCTACCCAAAAATGACTCAGATGTTTATATTAATTACAAACCGTTTGACTTACAGCTTAGGCTCATTATAAGCTACCCTTTACAATTTAGCTTAACCTATTTCTATTAATCTATGTCTTGCTTTATGGCTAGTGGCTTTGCCTGTGTTCTATTACATCTAGCTCTCTTTGGTGGCAGCTTGCAGTGTCTCTGTCTGACTCCACCCTTTTCCCCTTTTTATCCATGCTATGGTTTCCTGACTGCTTCTAAGATGCCTTGCTGTAGGATAAAACAGTTCTTTTATTATCCAGTGATAATTCAAAGCTTACAGAAAGACATTTCACATCAGTCAGAAGCTGTTAAAATACCCAGGCAAGAGAAAGGTCAGCTTAGATTAGGAAGGTGTCATTGATGCTTTAAAACAGTCAGGCTTAGCATTAAGTTTGAGGGCCAAGCTGTCAAGATATGCTAACGACAAGCCATCTCAGGCCCTCAGTCTGAGCTTATATCTCGGATGGTGCAGTGACCTGCTTAGATGGATATATCTCGTAGAGGAGTGAGACAGGTGGAAACTGACTTTGTATCACTCTGAAAGTAACTATTACACCAATAGAAATAGAACTCTCATGGCCATTTGCATGCAGTCTCCGCTCATGGATTTGAGGTGATTCATGGGTAGAACGTATGGAAGGTGCCAGCTGAGACAATGGGAAAAGGATACTGGAATGCCTCACTGTGTATGAAATGGACAAAGATTTAGGGGAGATCTCTGAGAACATTTGACATCAAAGGATGCCTGTGGTCTCCTCTAGCTGCGACATTTCATGCTTATTCTGAAAGATGCCACATATTTGACCCAGACATTGACTTAAGTGTTCATGTGTTGGTAGTACAGTATAACAGCAGGTGCTTTAGCTTAGTGAGTATGAGCATAGAGTCTTGTATTTGACCCAGACATTGACTTAAGTATTCATGTGTTGGTAGTACAGTATAATAGCAGGTGCTTTAGCCTAGTGAGTATGAGCATAGAGTCTTGTCCTGGGCCATATGAATTCAAACCCATGCTCTTGCATTTCATAACTCTGTGACTTTGAGTAGTGACACTTCACTTTCCATGTAAATAATGTGAGATTATAGACAGTATTTAGAAATTACTAAATGACTGCTATATACTCAATAAGATTTGTCTGTGTTAGCAGCTGTTACTTCATGCCAATTAGAATACTAAATGCTGAAATGGAAATAAAACTGGAAATCTAGGGGATTACACATTGAGTTACATAGCTGTTAGTATGGATGACCCAAGACTTCTGTTAATTTAAAATCATTTCATTGTCACAAAAATCTGTATTAGAGTCAGAACAAGATAAGTCCTTGTTCTGTAGAATTTCAGCTTCGATTAATCCAACGAAATGCACACTTCACACCTTGTATAGGTGATTGCTTTGCTCTTCTAAGGTCTCTCATCTTTTCTTCCCACATCTCCTCTCTTTCCATCCATACATATAGAGGTATGTATATACATGAATGGAGTATAATTGACGTTGCCAGTATCTTTCAATGCCACTGACATAAAGAATACTTAAGCATTTGTGTGTATCCAAAGCACTGATGTGTAACTTGAGAACTGCAAATCCATTAAACAATATACAACTGTGGACTAAAAAGAAAGAACTCAGAGTAAACAACCAACTCCATTAAGATTTTAATATTTTCCCTTCTATTTTATATAAGTAAGGCCCAAAATCTTTGTTTCCTGTTATGTTAAGCATGTTTTAGAGAAACACAGGCTGAAGTATCTCCAAGGCTACATTCCAATAAAATTGTTCATGTAGAAGCCTGGAGTCAGCTTGCACAGCCTAAGGAGTCTGTCTTGGTGACATTTTCTCTACTCTGGGCAGAGACTGGCTATTCTGGGGAACTTACAAAGCAGGATGATTGGAAATGTTTTCAGGAAGAACTTTGTAATAATACAGAAAAAGGTCCCCATTGCACACATGACCCAAAGGGACCCTGTTTAATGTTCTTTGCTTTTCTTTGTTGTCAAATTGCAAGTATAAGTGGTTCAGGTTACCAGCAACTGCTCTTCCTTCCACCATGAAATTGCAAAAGTCAAGCCAGTCTGTTCCTTGGGGCTGTTCTCACAGTACCTTGCTAAGTAGCACTCTGCCCCTGAGCTCCTGAACAGTGAGCAGACTGGACCTGAGAGTGCATTCTCATGGACCTGAGTTAGAATCTGTACTCCACCCTCCCTGCTCCTTTCTGCATGGTGTCTATCTCAGTGTCATTCTGTCTTTCCATAAATATTTATTGGCCCACCACCCACTATACCACCTGGTAAGTGCAATTGACTATAGAGAATCCATTTTTGCCTCTGAATAAAATATATAAATTCAAAGCTAAATAAAGACATAGACACAGTCTATCACAGTCCAGTATGCTAACTAAATAAATAGCATAATCAAAATAGTTATGGTACATATTGGGAACACAGAATTGGAGAGACAGGAAAAAATGTGTAACGAGTGCAGCCAGAGAACTTGACTCCAGTGGAGACTGCAGGCGCATCTGCAGAAGCAGAGCACCAAGGTAGAAAGAAGAGCACTGCAAATGTGGAGGGGTAGAGAGCATAGCATATAGCTGAGACCCAGACAAAGCAAGCTGGAGTGTTTCTGGGTCTGGAGGAAAGGGTCAAAGGGGAGCTGAAATTACATGCAGAGGCTCATAGAAAGCTTTGGATGCAATAGAAATTTCTCCACAACCTTATAGTGTACTCAGTATGGTGAGGGGGGAAAGACAGTTCTCAGTTTGAGAAGTGTTTCATAGTCTGGGGTAAACACTTCCAATATGGATGATAGTCTTTGTGACTGAGGAGCTGTGATAATTAAGAGAATGTCATTTTCAGAGCATCACAAAGGACTAAGATAGGATGTCAAGGTCATGAATGACCCCAAGAATTGAGCATGGGAACTAAAATACTACTTGAATATGGAAGCAATTGCATTTGCTTGTATGCTAGAGGGGATAATCTCTTTGAAGTACAAGGGCTGATGGGTAATTCTGTTATTGTGGTGGAGATATACCAAGCATACTGAGTGGGGTCAGGCCGAAGAAACACCTAAGCCAGGTTTACATCAGGTTCCCTTTGGAGAGCTCAGCATCTAGCTGGGGTAGGTAGGCAATGAGCAAGATCCTGCCATGGCCATGGGCAGAGTTACTACTCAGAGCTCAGGGCTTACAGAGAAGGCAATGATAGTCCCCTAGAAAGGGAAGGGATCAAAATCCAGCCCTCACTCCCCAGGAGCTTTGAATGATCTCCACCGCAGATGGCTCCTTCATGCCTAGCTCCATCCAGTCTTCTTCCCCGGGACTCTAGGCTGTTCCTCTCTGCCTAGCTGCTTCTGGCCTCCCGCAGTCATTGTTGCCTCCTCTATGCCAGAACAGCTGTGCTACAGAGGCTGCCTCCTGGCTATGCCTACCAGCTTGGCACATACTGTGAATTTAGACTTCATCAGCACACTGGAAAATGCGAAAGAGATGCTGGTTAAAATAACAGCAATTTTTGGCTGATTTCTGGAACCCAAGGTTGCCTCCCTAGCCAACTCTTCTTTGCTATATTAGAGAATGGGTTTCACATATGCTCTGCATAGCTCAAGTGGACATCAGGAGTCATAGCCTAGGCACTGGCCTTGCTGCTGTTGTGGATGTTTATCATCACCTACTGATGTCCTTTAAACTTACCACTGAGACTGACGCCACCATCTCATAGCCTAAGGATACTCCATTGGGACCTCTCCAGCAGCATTCCAGTCCTAACACACACACACACACACACACACACACACACACACAAACACACACAGAGAGAGAGAGAGAGTGAGAGAGAGAGAGTAAGAGAGAGAGAGAAACAAAAAACTGCAGGGATCTCTTAGAGCCTTAAATGACCTTTGTGTGCCCAGGCTCTTTAGCAAATTTTTCCCTTACATCAAAGACTGCTTCAAGTCACGACTATGTTCAGATATAGTCTACATGATGCCTGATGGAATCACTCTCCAAATTTTAGTTCTTTCCAGTACTCCAACATGATCTCAGGATCCAGATATACATTCCACCTGCCCTCCCTTTTGAGATTCTCATGGGGATTTAGGAAGCAGTCTCGTCATGATTCATTCATTCATCAGTCCTTCATGTTTGTATGTAGTCTTAAGCTGTCTCCTGTTTGCGGTCCCTCTCTGGGCACACCACATGGAGGTTCCATGACACCTGCACTGATTGCAGACAGCCAGTGTTGACTATGTCTTCCTGTGAAACTCTAATGGAGATAAGGAAAGAGCAGAGGTCCACCTGGCCTGTCATTCTCCAGTTCCAACAATAGTCGGCACTTCCTCCGTGTGGAAACCATGGTTTGCTTTTTGTCTGTGAGTGATATTCTCGGAGTGGATTTCATCTTGTTCACTGTGCAGCTGAGAAGCAGTCTGTGCTGAGATCAATCACTGGGGTCCACGTTAGTAGGTAAGAAGCTGGAGTTTGCCAGCCAAGCGTATTTTCCGAGAGTCGGCCTTGAGGATGAACTTTGAAGATGCAAGGTCAAAAAGACAGAGGTGCTGCCTTCTGAGCTCTGCAAAAGGTGCAAACCCAAAGCAGCCACAGCTTGGCTCCACATGATGTTAGAGCTTCAGCACCAGTATATAAGGAGGGAGGTAATTTAGTAACATGGGAAGCAAGTCACCATGGATATTTAAGTTAATTTAGTTTGTGCTTCCAGAATTTTCCAATGTGAGTCATTTATGAAGAGTTATAAATAATGACTAGTCTCCATCATTTTCAGCAATCCAAAATATAATTTTACAACTCAATTTTCCTATGTTACTCACATCTTATAATAGCTTCTCTTACAATCTTCATCTTATAATAGTATAATAGCTTCTCTATCTTTATTTAATCTCATATGGACATTTTGTTTTTCAGTTTCTTCGTGATATCATATTAAAAGAGATGTGTCCAAATATTGTGGATAAAACTCTTTTGAAACTAAAATAATAGACAGGGAACATGCAAAATAATAATTGGTAGAGTAGAAGGACAAGAAAGGGGTCACACAGGTCCAGATATACTAACTACAAAAGCTTGAAATATGCTTTTTGACCCTATAGGATGTAGCTTCTGATGATGACTACGAAAATCTCTGTTTCTCCTAAACATTTGTATTAAACGCACATGCATCTAGCAGGGTGTCTGGGACACACTTGATGCTGAATAACAGTGATGCCCTTGCCAAGGTCACGGGTTGATAAGGATGTTTTTCTCCTATTAGCTAAGCCTCCTCAATCAATGCATTACCACTAAAATTCAACAAATAAATAAACACACTTTAAATTCCAAGATTAAGTAGGATTATGTAGTTGTTTATTTTTTTTTTAATTAGGAAATGGGAGAAAATGAAAAAGATATTTAAAAAATGTATGGTTGTGTTAAATAATTCTTATTCCAAATGGTAAGTAACTTTTTAATACTAACATTGGGGTTTTTTTTTCCACATAACAGCTACTCATCAGAGTTTGTTATTTACCAAATACAAAGTTAAGTGTTTTTGAAAATAGACATATTTAATCTTCACCATATCATAATGTCATTCTATAAATAGGTGAAATGGTGATACACACATTCAAGTAGCTTTCCATCTATGATTCCAGTTGCAGGATGAGAGCCCATGGTGTGTCTGCCTACCCTCCGGGGCTCTCATCACCACGTGGCACATCATTCTCCCTCTCTACTCTTTGCTGGTTAATTTTCATTGTCAAGTTGGTTGCATTAAGAAACTCCTAGGACACTAAGGAAGCATTCATTAGAATATCTGTGAGGATAATTCCACAGAGGACTAACTGGGGACAGCTCCTTCCTAAATATGGAAAGCACCATCTCATGAACTGGAGTCCCAGTTCCTATAATTATAAAGGGAAACAGAATGTCAGCTGTATCAATCAGGCTTCTCTAAGGGAATAGAATCAATAGAATGAATATATGGATATACACAGATATAGGTAGAGTATTAAAGTGCCTTATAGGCTACCATCAAGTTAGTCCAATCATAACTGTCTCCTAATCAAAGGCTAAGGATTATTTAGTCCATGAGGATGGATGGCTCAGCAGTCTCAATCTAGTGCTGGTGTTCCAGGGGATTCCTAGAAACCTGCTGGCCTCCAGTCAACATTGGAATCCCTAATAAAGAGATCCTAATAACAGCAAATGAATGCTTCAACAATAGGATGGGTGAGCTTGTCAGTAAGAGAACAAGCAGGCAGGCAACAAGAGGGGGAAGCTTCCTTCATTCCTCCACACCCTTTTACGTGGGCTGACACCAGAAGGGTGAGTCTTTTCAACTTAGGGTCCACCCAATTAAGAAAATCCCTCACAGGCTTGCCCAGCTGCTTGAGTTTTACTGGATTCCAGTTGCAGTCAAGCTGACCACCAAGATTAACTGTCATAACCACTAACCATGTCTAGTGACCTCCCTCTGATTCCTGACCCACTAAGATATAAGAAGGCATCGTCCTGTGCTTTCTCAGCCATGGAGTTGCTCCAGCATGCCTTCTGTGCCATGATGGACTACATCTCCTTGAGCCCAAACAAACCCTTCCTCACTTGGCCAGGCATTTGGTTACATAAGAGAGAGTCTAACATAACTGTGTCGCACTTAAGAAAGGAGTTCATCTTCCATCTGTTCTCTTAGATGTTGGCATCCACACAAGTTCCACTCAATTACACATGAAAAGAAACAAAGCATGAGTCTGGGGTCACCTGTATGGCTGCCAAGCCCTGTCTTTGTGGTGGACTATTTTTAGCCAGAGAATGACCTTCTGGAGGTTCCACATCTTTACTTGCTGCCTATGAGACTTTGGAAGCAACAGGTCACTCTGTATTGTCTAGACAATTCTCTGATAAAGCTTGTCTATAAGGAAGACAGATAACTCTGTGAGGACAGTCATGGTGGACAAGGGACTAACAGACAGTCCTATAGGCTGGGAGGAGCACTCCACATGATAACCCTGTTTCGTAAAAGCTGTGACACTCATGAAGTGACTTGGTCTTGTCTTCTTCCATCATGATCACAGTTGAGCATGTCTAAGCTGACACTCTATGAGATTTGTTGTGTTTGACATAGCATACTATAATATGGCAGTCTCTGGTGACATCAAGGTTTTCAAGGGACAGAGTCAGGCCATCTCTGGGCATCAGGGCAGCTTCTCTCTTCCCCAACACTAAGTGAGGTATGTGAACAAAAACTGATTTCTTTTGTTTGTACACCTAGAAAGCAAACAAGGTTTGGGGCTGTGCTTTCTGGCTGGCATTTCCTCCCACCTTCCACTTTAGATATGCAGCTTAATCTTTTTTTTAATGCAGATTGAGAGTGACTGGGAATAGACTGAACTCTGAAGAAGTGGGTGGTGCCCCTGTGGCTGAGCGGAAGCAGAAGGGGTCAGCTGCTCACTCTCCCCTGCTTCTGTCCTGTCTCTCTGCAGGTCGGACTCATCTCAGGCACTGTCTTTGTGATTCTTGGACTGACAGTCCTGGCAGTGGGCTTTCTTGTGCCCCCCAAAATTGAAGCATTTGGTGAAGCTGATTTCATGGTGGTCGATACACATGCTATGCAGTTCAACGGCGCCCTGGACACATGCAAGCTAGCTGGGGCTGTGCTCTTCTGCATTGGGGGCACGTCCATGGCAGGGTGCCTACTGATGTCCGTGTTTGCCAAAAGCTATTCCAAAGAAGAAAAATTTCTTCAACAGAAGTTCAAAGAGCGAATTGCAGACATCAAAGCCCATACTCAGCCCATCACTAAAGCTCCAGGCCCAGGAGACACCAAGATCCCAGTCACTTTGTCCAGAGTTCAGAATGTGCAGCCTCTGTCGGCCACTTGAAACATCTGCCACCTCAGGCCTTCCCTCTCTGATTCACATGCATCATCATTAAAAAAAAAAAAAAAAAGTAGCCAGTTTTTGAAGTGACATGCATTTGGCAGTGAACTATCCCTAGAGCCATGTGGGGCTGGATAGAGTGTCATACAAGCTTAGCCCAGGTGACCCTGGATGTTATGTGTCAATCTGTGCCCACTTCTGATGGGTTTTGTCAGCCCCCTTGCAGCTAATTTCTCTGTTATCTCTACATTGTGTTATTTTCTGTGTTAGTTGAAAGCACTGAGCAGTCTAGACCAGCCCACTAGCCATTGACATGATCCACTTCATGTTCTCGTTGGTTTTTCTTATCCTTCCATGTGGTGCTGTCTTCCATGCCTATTTCTGTGTATGGTTATCATCACGTGTCCATAGAAAAGCAGTTTCCTGATTTTGATCTGGATGTTAGATTTTTAATTCTATCTTAACATGAAAATCCTAATAATAAATAGAAGTTTATCAGTGTTCCATGTAAACTGTTTTGTTTTCTCCAGATTTTCTTTTTCACTTAGAGAGGTAAAATTGCCAATTTTGGAATCATGGTAAAAACAGCAACAATAATAGTATTGGAAGTATACATTTATGCAGTATCTGACAACAGTTAACAGCCAGGAAGCTTGACTTCCTGCTATTAACTTTGCCATTTGACTTTGAAGAAAAAAAATGTTCCCCAAGCCTCAGTTTCCCAACTTGCATATGAAGCTTTAAGAATATTTCTTGTTCAAGTATATGAAATTGTTTTCATCCATGGGTCATTGAGTCTCTTTCCTGGGGATATTTGTGATGGTCTCATGTTAAGGTATTGTTTTCAGAACTGGAACCCTGGAGTCTCCAACTCTGCAGACTTTACAGTATTTTCCTTAAATATCCAACGCAAGCAGGCTGAATGATGCCACCTTGCATTTATAGAGACAAGTAAGTTGCCCTTAAATAAGAAGCCCTATGCTGGTGTTAACCTTAAAAAGAGTTTTCATCCTCAAATAGGCGAAACTCAGCCCTAACTCCCATGGTCTCCCAGTTATGCCCCTGGTCCCTTGCATTTCCATTGAATCTGCAAATGTAGATTAAACTGTAGAAAGGGAAAGGACTGAGTGACTTTAGCACTCTCCCAACTGTGCTCCTCAAAGTTTTGTCTTTGTATGTATACATCCTCTTCCTTCAAAGGGTAAATCCAACATGTGAATAAGCCTGACCAGAACTGCACTGTCAGCCTCTGAACGTGGCTCTATTCTCTCCGACATGTAATTTTCCATTCCGAGACTGAATAAGCCCTGATGTTTCCCTGACTAAATGGAGGAATAAATGAAGCAATTAGTGGTCTTTGTGTGTGGTGTTTATTTTGCACCCTGCAGCATAACACACAGGGCAATCAGCATCCTCAGTGGGGATCATCTACCAGGTTTTGGAGAAACTGTTCTGGCTTCCTCTAGTTCTCTACTTTCCATGGAAATGCCGCTTTAATTTTATTCTTGGAGCCTTACACAAGGTCCCCAAACATCTGTGTTGAACACCTTTCCTGTGTTTGCTTCTCTCTTAGTACCAATGGATATTGGAGAATGAGTTTGACTTTTATTAGGCTCCGGAATGAAAACAAATAGTTGTTAGAGCTTGGAAATGTATACACACTAGTGTAGAAGATGCTCCATTTCTTAGATAAAGCCTTTTTAAAAGCCACAATGAATAAAATAGAAGTTACATCTTAACCAGCTACCTGATGTTCCCTGTGTGCCCAGATTGTAGCTAGCAGAGGATAGTCTGAGAGCTTGGGTCCTAGCTGACTGTTTACATTACATCTTCCCTTTGACACGAATTTTAGAAACTGTGGCATTTCCATGTGCTTTCAGCTTTCAGAATCAGACTACAACCAAAGGCAAATCCAAACTCTGAATTTGAAATAGATTAAATCTGATGATACAAAAATGATGGTAGAGCTACCAAAATGCGGAAAACTGAAAGAGAAGGGTTGGGGGAGATGAAGCTGGGGATCCTCACATCCTCATCCAACTTAATAGCATCAAGAATAATTCTCTCATGTGCTTGAAAGACAGCTCAGTGTTTAAGAGCTAAGACTGTGCTGGCCCCAGTTGCCCATGCCTTTAATCCCAGTACTGGAGAGGCAGAGGCAGACTGACCGCTAGCAATTACAACTGCATAGTAAATTTCAGGCCAACAAAAGCTGCATAGTGAACCTCTACCTCAAAAACAAACAAGCAAACACAGACTGTGCTTGCAGAGGACTCAAGTTTGATTTCCAGCGCTGACACGGGGTGGCTCATAAGTTTTTGTAACTTCAGCTCCAAGGAATCCAAAACCATTTTCTGTCTTCTAAGGGCACCTGGTCTCACATGCACACATCCATACACAGAAACACATGCGTATACATAATTAAAAATAGAACAAAACCTTTTAAAATATATTTAAAAATAACTCTTAGTTATTTGGGCTTCCAGAATCAAATACCAAAACCTGAGTGGCTTGTAGATATGAGCAAGTCATTCCTCAGAGTCCTGAAAACTGCAAAGCCCAAGATCAGGGATCCCGTAGATCCAGTGTCTGGTGAGGACTCACTCTTTGGTTCATAGATGGTGTATCTTATGGTGGTTTCATATAGGGAAAGAAGAGAACTTGAAGTCTGGCCTCTTCAGATACTTAGAAAGGCACAAGTCCACTCATGAGCTCTCACCCTTATGATCCTTCCATCCTGACTCCTCACCCCTGACACCAAAGCCCCATGATGAAGACAGGTTTCAACATACTGATTTTTGTTAGGTCATAAACATTCAAGCAATAACTGTCTAGAAATTTATAGTGAGGAATAATGACTCATGTTTACAAGCTATAAAGATACTCAATAAAAAAAACTAAAAGAAAACATACCAATTGATGTAAAGAAGAGGATTAAAAAGACGTAGGACAGTGCATGAAACCCCTAATGAGTCATTATTGAGTCCATCTAGAAACAAAAAACATGGGACTTGGAGAAGTGGAAGTCACCTCTGGAAGAATTTGAAGAACTGTAGAGAGGCCTGCTCAGCAGGACTGTGGGAGCACAAATCAGGGCTGTATCTACTGACCAGTAAAGAAAATTCTTAATGACAGTCCTGCTCCTATGGGTTTTACCTGGGCATTAGATCTAAGGTGTACTTGATGCTACACATAAAGAGGATCTGCACATTAGAGGATGCCTAAAGAGTTCATATCTGATTGAGGTTCAGGGATGGCCCCAGAGAGTATTAAATATGAACAGAGGTTAACACCCAGTGACCCTGGATTACAAGAAACTTGTTATAATGTTCTGTTCATTTATGGGGCAAATGGACAGTAGGGAGAGAGAGTCAAAAGGTACCAGATATGCAAAGGCAGACAATTAAGATTGTTGTTTATTGCATGATTTCTATTTGATATTATTAATAAAAACTCAGCACCAGATATCGGGAGAAAAATGAAACATCAAAAAGACAGAGAAACAAGCCACAGCCAGTTTTCACCTAGCCAACTCTTCAGGCCAAAAAGGGTAGGCCCTGCCTCCACAAATCCTCAGTCTCAATGCCTCTGAGTCCTCAACTGGAAGGGAACACAGCCAAAGCTGAACTCATCCCCCCTCTTTCTCTGTGCAGCTATCTCACTTTCTTGTTCAGCTTTTCTAGAGCTAGGCTTAAAGGTGTATGCCACTACTGCCTGGCTCTGTTTGGCCTTGAATTCACAGAGATCCAAAGGATTTCTGCCTCCCGAGTGCTGAGATTAAGGTGTTGGTCATCACTCCCTCACTTTCATGGCTTGGTTCTGTGAGTGGCTCTGTCCTCTGATATTTCAGGCTATTCCCATTAAATATACAATATAGCACCACAGTTGTTCTAAGGTGTTCAGGTTCAAGAAAAGCAACTTTTATAGCTTCATCTATTGACTGAAATTTTCACAATTTCTTTTTTCTTAACAGCTGAATAATTTCCATTCTGTAAATGTACCACATTTTTATTATCCATTTATCAGCTAGCAGACATTTATGCTACTTCCAGTTTCTGGCTATTATGAATAGAGCAACAATGAGCATGGATTAGCAAGTATCTATAGCAGGATGTAGAGTTCTTTGGCTATTTCCCAAGGGTAATACATTGGATAGTGAGGTAGATCCATTCCCAACCTCCTGAGGAACCACCACACTGATTTCTACAGTGCTAACCAGTGAATACTGCCACTAGCAGGTGTCTTCTTTGTCTGCATCCTCACCAGCATGTGCTGCTATTTGTTTTGTTTTGGCATTCTGAATGCATTAGATGAAATCTCAAAGTGCTTTTAATTTGCGTTTTCCTGGTGTCTAAGAAAATTGAACATTTTTTTGACCTGTTTATCAGCCATTTTTCTTCTTCTGAGACCTCTTCATTTAGTTCTGTACACCATTTTTAAATGCATTGTTTTCTTGATGTTAAATTTTTGTAGATCTGTATATATTCTAGAGACTAACCCTTTATGTGATTATAATTATTAAAGAGTGTAGCTGCTGATCTCTGTAGCAGGCCTTTCTATGTACCACCAGCTTCCAAATAACAACATGGAGGCTTCTTATTAATTATGAAAACTCATCCTCTAGCTTAGGCTTGTCTCAACTGGCTCTTATAACTTAAATTAACCCATTTATATTAATCTATGTTCTGCCACATGGCATTACTTCTCTCCCATCTTGTGCCACGTATTTCCTCACCTCATCTGGCTGGTGAATCCTGTGCACCTAGATTTCTTCTCTTCCTTTCTCTCCAAGGAAATCTAGCCTTTTTCTCCTGCTTAGCTATCAGACGTTCTACCTTTTATTACACCAATCACAGTAATATATCTTCATACAGTGTACAAATATCCCACAACAGCTCTGCCCAAATGATGTTGTCCTTTGCTATATAGAAACCTTTCATCCTCATGAAGTTCAATTTATTAATTTCTGGTCTTAGTGCCTGTGCTATCAGTGTCCTGTTCAAAATAAGGTCACCATATTATGGAAGAGACAATGCTCCAACTAGACATCTTATGTCATCAAATATAATCCTCAATATCAGGAATAGGTTATATCTTGTTTTATCACTGGCCAAAGAGGTCATATGAAATCCCCCAAACATTGCTAAAGTTATTGATTGTGCTCCACAACCTGATAGTAAGACCCTATTATTAAAGACAGGGCTTACTTATGGCACCAAACACAGAATAGTCAAGCTGGTGCCTAACTAGAAACTCTATCCCTACTAACTAGCATCCATGGTACTGTAAGGTACTCTATATACTATTGGGGTGGGGGGAAGTAACCATCAATATCACCCAGGTATAAAGCATGTGACCTACAACAGCAACCTGTTTTCAAAATATAATGGTATAATAGTGGCACAAATGTTGTGGGAATAACAAATCATTTATTATTGTCTTTTGGGCCCAGTCCATTAGATGAAATCCATATCTAACACTCCTAAAGGTTCAAGAACCTCAGACTAGATAGTCCATGGATCTAGAGGAAAACCTACTACTATTAGGCCCCTAAAGTAGCAATAAGAGGGCTCCCAATGACATGCTGCTGTACTCATAGATCAGTGCCTTACTCAATCCTCTTTGGAGAACCTTCTTGCAATAGATGGAAGGGAGTGCCAAGTCCCGTGACTGGAAGTGCAGAGAGACCTTGAAGCAATTAGCCCTATGATAGAAGGTCTTCATCAAACTCCTCCCTCAAGGCTCAGGGAAATATGGGGTAGAAGAGGCAGAAGACTGTAAAATCCAGAGGTGGTGAATGACTCCAAGGAATAGTGTCTTCCAAACACAATAGGACCCAGGTACATATGAACTCACAGAGACTGTGGCAGCATGCGTAAGACCCCCATAGGTTCAAGCTAAACAGCGCCCCAACACTGAGAGGGGGAAGAGAACAAAGGATCTCACCCCAAATCAAGAAGCTATCTGTAATTGATATCGGCTGGCAAAGAAAAATGAGTTTTTTTATTTGTTTTTTTTCTTCTTTATTTATTTTGTATTTATCAAGAAAAACAATAAAATGAATTTAAAATGCTGATAATAATAACAATAACTATAAAGAAGATAAAAATCATAAGCATGACTTATTAAGGGTGATAATGCAAATAAGATTGCTACACATATATTTACTTTCTGTTCAGCTTTCCCTCTGAATTTTTTCTTTTTCATCCCTGTATATCCTTATTCAAGGTCCCTTTCCCCTTCAGCCACATCAGGTCATTTTTTTTTCTCCACAACTCCCCATCCCCTCCCTGGGCAGGCAGCAGACAGTCCTATGATCCCACTGACCCAATAATGCTTAGTTCAGTCTCCACTCCTGGCAAATCCAGTTTTGTCCCCTCTCCCTCAAGAGTGAGTCAGGTGTTCCTCTAGGTGGAGTGGGATCTGAAGGATCAGTCCAGGGTGTTTCTGATCCCAAGCTGTTCAGTGGTTGTGGTTTGTAGCTTGGGTATGCTTGGCTTTTTTCTTGTTAGTTTGTTTAGAGACCACTAATGAGTGAGTACATCCCCTGCTTATCTTTCTGAGTTTGTGATACCTC
>PVIH01020467.1:0-32318 GCA_004025045.1 Sigmodon hispidus | reverse complement strand
GAAGTTGCAAGGAACAATTACCCTGATGAAGCTATGTGATTGATTTTTTTATAATTCTAAATAATTTTGAGACCACCAACCTATGACTTGAACTTGTGTAAATCTTGTGAAAGCAACTGATCCATTCTCAGCTTTTGGATAAAAATGTGCTGTTATACTCCACAAATACTGTTACTATGAAAATGTCTACTGGATGTCTCTTATAATCTTACTGCCTCTGAGGCTTGTCAGGGAAAGTGATGTTAATCCATCCCATACAGAAATGCTTGATATGCAGTCTTTATCTCTTTATGTTGAACAGGTTTAGGTTTATGTATTAATCAACATTTACTGTAAAAATAATCTCTTAGGAAGAGTCAGAGATGCACCGAGATTCATAAATGATAAAGCCTTAAAAATACTCACTGGCATTGTGTCTTTTTTATTTTCAAAACTCTCTTGTTCTGCTCACTTGTTATTTTTTATTGTCGTGTATTGGTATTTAGGTGGTCAACTATTGCATTTTAGTTAATCTTTAAGTTAAGAGAATGTAGACTATCCTTTCCCTGGTTTGATTTTTTGTAAATAAATGGGTAAATTTTGAGAAATCCCATTTTTATTTTTGCATAAATAAACATTTCCTAGTTTGTTGGGTTCCATAGGAATATACAGAAGATGACAATTAATATTTAACAGGTTGATCCACCAGAGAATAATTCTGTATTGATGGATCCAAGTAGGCATAGACCATGGGATTATTGGCTGTGGAAACCATTTAATTCTGTCTGTAATTTTCTTATGTACTGTCACCATTTCTCCCTTCAAAGAATAATGGTGGGACCCTTCCCACAGATTATTAGTAGTGTGTACTTTTATCTATTGTCACACATTTATATATTGAAAATCAGGAAGTCATGCACCACTAGAAACTAATGGTTCTGCAACAGCATAATCTGAACATTCCTATATCAAAGAGGCAGACAAAAATGACATTTAAAATATCTTTATAAAGATGACAGAAGCCTTTAGAGAAGAAACTAAAAACTACTTTAATGAAATGAAGGAAAAGTAAAAGAAAAAATAAAATGGAAGAAAACAACAAATCACTTGTGTTGCCTTTGTGTGTGAGAAGAGAAACACTCGCAATATCAGTGCCACATGAATATTTATTCAGGAGAGTTGCCAGGTGAGCATAGGAGCTGAGAAGCAGAAGAGCGAAGAGCCAGACTACAGTATCGCCTCTCCTTTTAAGAGAATGAGTGGGCTTGGATTTACTTTGCCATGCCTAGGGGTGTGCCCTCCATACATAGTGTGCTTTGTCAGCACAATGCTGGCTTCACCACGTGGCCACTACATGGCAGGAATTCTTATTTCACCCAGCACTATGTTAGGTTCACCACGTGGCATTCCAGGAAACCTTACACCTTGTACTAAAAGTACTTGGCCTGGCTAGCCCTGAGATTCTGACCAGCTATCCTAAACAATCACACAAAATCTTACATTAATCACATGCTGTTTGGCCTACAGCTTGGGCTTATTGTCAGCTAGGTCTCACATCTTTATCCATTTCTATTAATATGGATCCTACCTTGTGTTTTGTGTCTCACTTGAGTTGCATTACAATTCCTTATCTCATTGGCAGCTCATAGAGTCTCTCTCTGGCTTTATGCTCCTTCCTCTTTATCTGTTCTTGGATTTCCTGCCTGCTTCTAAAAATGCCTTACCATAGGCCAAAAAGTTTCTTTATTATCCAATGATAATTCATAGCACGTATCACTTTCTCTTTTCTCTCTAATTAAAGGAAGATTTTAATTTTAACTTATCAAAATTACATATAACAAAACAGTTATCAAACAAGAATTAGAGTTACAATTGCTAGTCTATTTAGCATCATTAAAGAAATTATTCTTTTATCTACGTTTTCATTGTGAGTTCAAAGTTGCACATCTAATTTACCTTTTATTATAACTAAAGAAAACAATATTTATAACTAATCTTCAACCCTATGAAAGACCACAGAAGGATATAATATTTCCTAAGTTAACAAAAAATGCAAGCAACTTCCAAATTCTGCAAATGACCAAGATGACATTTGGCTGCCTGGATAGTTATCCAAAGTTTTTTTTGTAACTTTGGTGCGTCCATTTTCAGCCTTCAGGCCTACAGTCTCTGGCATACCTTTCTTTGAAGCAGGGAATTTGAATGACTATTCCATCCATTTTGGCACAGTTCATCAGTCGTTTCTGCCTGTGTCTTCTAGAATGTCTGGAAGTATTTTCAGTGAAGCAGAAATCATCTTGGCTTTTTTGGGAAACTTTAGAGGTAACTTTCCCATGGTTTCTGAATGTCTAGTTTATTCACTGTACTGTCAAGTAGTTGAGGCAAGAACACTTTCTTTCCCAGTGACTAATATTTGCCACAAAAATTAAATTCCATATGGTGCTTCTGTGATTCTCATCATCCTTTTGAAGTTAATTTATGCTGCCAGGGGCATAAGTATCTTACTGTCCAGAAAAGTTTAATTTTCTAAAATATTTCAAATGCCATATTCTGTAGGTCGTTGAAGTGTTTGAAGATTACCTAATTGAAACATATCTTTTTATACCTAAAAAACCTTAACATGAGTATATGTTTAGTTAATATAAATGATTATTAATCAATATTTCTTAATTATAAATTAAAATTTTAAAGAAATTTCATAAACATAATGTCTTAAAAATAGAAATATTACATACACCATAACAAAATTGACCTTAAATTTATATCAGTAAATCAAAACCAATACCAATATAAAATATTTTGATATTAAGAGTTTTTTTGTATTAAAGTAGATTTAATAATCTATCTTTTTATCATTTCAATATTATATCACCTTTTTCTGTTACCATAAACCATTTATAATGAAAACAAACACTTAGAAATAATATTTTAGGAATTTGAATGTAGCTTTCAATAAACTAGTTTTTGTTGATTGGGGGCTCTAGCAGCCGTATGAGAGTCCTGAACCTGGATCATCTTCATTGGAAACCTTGAAGCTGATGTGGCCATCTATTCTCATTAGAGATTTTTTTTTAGTAAGTACTCCTTGATCAAACCACATTAGCCTGGAAGCAATCTTCAGGTTCTCATCTTCTATATAAGCAAAAGCAGAACCATTTTGTTTTAAAGTAATATATTCTTAGACTCAAATTTCAAGGTCAAGATTCCATTAAAATGTATATGTTGGTTTAACTTAGCAGCCTTTATAATCAAATGTTATTCTGTAGTTAGCTTATTAACAGTAAAAAAACTAAAAAAATACAGTAATAGAAATATTACATGGTAAATATAGATATACATACATTCACACACATATACATACATATATATTACTTTTTTAAGGGACTATTTTTCATTTTTTTCTCAGACATATGTATATTTTAAAATATTTTGCAAATCAACTCATTTAGAGTTTTTATATCTCTTTATTAAATATCTTCTAATTTTTTTTTTATTTCTGACCAAACATTTAATCTGCCAAAGTTTGGCTAGGATTAAAGGCTGGGCTATGACAGCTGACTTTACCCAGCTTCATAGAAATCACTGCTTTCAGCCTTGGTACTGGGGAAAAGGACTAAGACCTACCTCAACTGGATATGCCATGCCAAACTGACACACCTTGGGATTCCTTGCCCTTCTTGGGCAAAGGATGAGAATATATAGTCTACATCATTGCTGTTTAAGTGCTGTCTGTGAAGTAATTGGCCTTTCATATTAAATGAATCATGGAATATCCTGGTCTATACTATAATCACTAATCTTGATGTCATCAAATTTTATTTCATTTGACATTTATTGTGCAGTGAGAATTTAAAATGAGGTAAGTAGTTTGCTGGATTTTTATGCGTACAAAATTGTTTTCTCCAATTACTGTGGTAGAGAGCTGCTTTAAATTCTTTCAGTTTGGAATCTGCATGGAAAACAAATAATATGATTCAACAATATCTGTGATCTATAAATTTTATATTTTAAATATATGGAGGTCCTATACTTTAAACTTTAATTATCTCCCATAGCAACATGCATTAAATATTATTACCTAATTCTAGGCATGATTTTTTTAGTTTTTAAAATTTTAGAACATGATATTTACTTGGAGAATGTAGGTTATGTTGGGAATGACATAAGGATTATACCAAGGACTATTTCTTTTCTTTATTTTCTGCATCTAAAGTGCCACTAGGAGTTCTTTTCTGCATACATTTCTGCCACCATGGTATTTTTATTTTTATAGAATCATAAATCTATTGGCAGAACTTTGGAAGCCATCAGTAATATTTGTACTTTCTTTAAGTTGTTGTCTTTTGTATTGGGAACATAACTATGCAAACATAATTTATAAATAAATGTTGATTTTACAATTTGCTTCCAGACCAAATGATAGAATGCAATGCAAAAAACTACTAATAGCTTTCATGGACTGAAAAGTACAAAATAGTACAAAATACAAAGATTATTTGTACAGTTTCTTAAATGTACATTCCTTTTATTTTCCTTTTTTCTTGATCCAAATAACAAGAACTTTTATACTTGAGATGGACTTAGACTTATCATTTTTTGTTTCTCTCAACCTTTGATTTGGAAGGTTATTTGTTACATGCTTCAGAGGTAACTCAGATTTTTGATCTCTTTCACACAGCATAGACACACAATAACGTGTGAAAGAGTTATCTACATTTAAAACATTGCTTTTTCTCCAAGATGCTTTAGAAGAGGGCCTTGTTTAAGCAAGAAAAGCTGATAAAATTGTTGTTCTACCACTCTCATTGCTTCATTACCTCATAAAAGTTTATAAACATTATTGTTTTAGAGTGGGACTTAGTTCACATCAATGCACTCTTTCTTCTGTTTCTTCTGATTATATGCTCAGATGAATACAGAAATAAGTGCTAGTTTTCATTACCACATCTATGCTAACTTTATTCCCACCATTTAATTGAGAGATGAGTTCAGGTCTTCTGAAATCCTTTAGAGATTATACACATTTCAAAGACTCTTGCTTCTGATGAAACTAATCTCCCTAGCAGAAAGTAAAACTCAAGGGATTTATGATGCTGCAGTTTTCTCAGGAGCTTTATTCATCTGACTTTAATAATTTCATGCTTAGATAGATTCAGACAGTACTCCTTAGGCTCATGATTTGGAATACAGGGATATTTAATCAGAGCAAAAGATGTCAGCACACTCATGGGCATCAAGAGATATCTAGAGACAGCCCCTGGTGAGTGTTTGCATTAAGTTTGTATGATTATTATAGGTGTAATCATAGTGATAATATGTGGTAATAGCACTGTGATCCTTCACACTGGGTATTTAGTCAATGTGGTATTTTAGATGAAAAAAATGACTTTTGTTTATTCAGGTATTTTTAATTCATACACAGGTGATTATTAGATTAAATGATTTCTTTTATGACTATCATCTATGTTTTAAACCAAAGCATGCCAGAGCTACATGGACACATATGTCTTTATTATTTATCAACAATAAAATGATTGAAAACATAAAGGGAAGGTATGCTGTTGACAACCATAGGTCCTGAATTAGAGAAAACTACCTGACTTGGTTGATAATTATCTTTGAATTGCTTTCTGAGTACTAAAAATGATAATCATCAGGTTGAGTTCTTAGTTTAGAATTTTAGAACAAAGCAATTGATCACCAACTTCAAGAAAGTAGTATTTAGAAAGTACAAGACATGATACAAAGAAGACACTAACTCAGATCTTTGTCTACTATTCTAATGATTGTAGGATTTAAAAATGACTTCCACCTTTTCCTCTTTAGCCTATTTGCCCATAACACTAGCTCTAAAATTTCTCTTATATAATTATTTTATTTAACAAATACTTATTATGTTCTGGTTTAAGCCTTCCATTTGTAGTAATTAGATAATGTGTCAGTAGCCTGAATATTCTCATAACATAGTATGATTATTAAAATTACAAAAGTTCTACACTATACCAACTCACAGTGTAGACATGTGATTGTTTTGTCGAGAGCAGGAATTCTATGTCATTCCTTTAGTTTTATTCAGGGATCTTGTACTAAATTCTAAAAGTTACCTTTCCTGAGAAAAATGGGCACAGGTACTGGGTAATCCACAGTGCTAATACTTTTAAGAGAAACTTCTGTTTATCCTTAGTAAGAATTGAATTACAATGTTCTCTGAGATGCTCCATTTCACACAACAAAAATTAATAACTTTTTTGTGTTTCTGTTTTCCAGAAATATTTGGTGTGAGAATAAAAGAACTGTTGGTAAAGTAACTTGATTATAAAAGAGTTGTTGGGGTGAAAATTTGTGAACAATGCAGCAAACAGAACATTGAACATTAGTATTATAGAAATTTTAAATATTTAGTTTCTTTAGTGATAAAGAAATCTGTTTTATTCTATGTAGAAACCTAGAGAGGTAAGTTTTATAGGTTACGGAAGATGGAGTGTGTATGCGTGTGTGAATGTATTTAGTGGTATTTGTTATAGTTATTTGATGGGTGTGAAATACTAAGAAAATATACATACTTTGCTCTTTCACTGTTATATGATAAATGTTAACTTGTGTAAATTGCAAATAGTAAAAATGTCTTCATGGCTCCCTCCTTTCTCTACTCTCACTTCCTCCTTCTGTTAGTGTTGTCCCTGCACTCTAACTGCTCTTCTATTTTTAGGCCAAATATTTTAGCTGTTCCCTTTAAAAATACAGTATGTGACTTTATTAAAATTATTTTGCTTTACAGTGTCTTACAGTTACATTTATTTTTAACAGCAAATTTTAACTCTTATTTCTTCCTAGCACTCCATTTTGTATTAACAGCACATATGTATCCATTTATTAATTTGGGGGGTATCTTACAGGTTTGTATTATAACTTTTGTGAATAATGAATTTATGAACATGGTCATGATATGCTCTGACTTCATTTTAATTTTAACTCCTGCTTAGAAGACGTATAGCAAGTTCATATGGCAGTTCTATCTCAAAGCATCTTCCCCCAGGAAGCATCATAGTGGCAGAACTAATTTATACTTCTAACTATAATTTATGTGCTTCTTTCCTTATCTGTATCCTACCCAGTATCTGGTAAATTTTTTTTGAAATAGCAAGCATGAATTCTTCAACCTGTTTTTGTTCTTTTAAATCTGGATCGTAATTCTTTATGTTGGATGAATTTGAAACATCATCATATTGCTCTAACACTTAAACAATTATATCTATAGGTAGTGTTTACAATATTAATGTTACAAAAATCAAACTTTTAAACTATAAAGCCCAGGGGAATGAAGAACCAATAAGTTTTAAAACAATCAGTGACATTTATTTTTACACCTTTAGAATTAAAAGCATTAAGTACAACACTTGGCCATTTACCTAATATGGAACCACACTACTCATTCAAGTGTGAAGAATTATTTGTGAAGTGAGCAGCATGAATTGGTGGTTTTGTAAATGGGGAGATCATAAGAGTGGGCATGAATCTGAGAAGTCTGGAAACTTAGTTTGATGGGGCACATGATGTGAAATCACCAAATAATAAGGACATATATATATATATGTTCTTTATATATATATATAAAGAAAAAGATCATTATAAACTGTGCACTTTAATACTTGTGAGAGGTATCTGCAACTAATACTTATTTGATCCTCATTCAATATCTAATTGAATCTAAATTAATCCTAAATTGTAAGCAGTATTACTATTAATAATAATAATGTTGTTTTTATTTTTTCAGGCAATTATAAGATATACTCATTATTTATGTTCAGTTTTAACTTTGTGGCATTTAAAACATAATTCTAAGACAGTGGTTCTCAGTCTCTCTAATGCTGTGATCCTTTAATAGAGTTCTTCATTTTGTGGTGACTTCAACCGTAAAATTATTTGTTGCTAATTTATAATTGTATTACTCTTACCAATCATAAAATAGATATCTCATATGTAGAATATTTGATATGCAAATCCTGTGAAATTGACATTTGACTCTTGAACATGGTCATAACTCAGAGGTTGAGAATAACTATTCTAAGAGTAATGACTGAAATTGCTACAGGTCATATTATGCTTATATCTTTTCAAACTGTGAGGTAGTATTTCTTATTTTGTAGTTTTTTTGCCCCAGGAGACTATTGGCTCTGGAATTTTACATTCACCAAGATTTGAAAGTTTGAATCCTAGTAACATTTCAAAGATAATAGGGTCAGGAACACTATTGAATACTACTGGACATTTTACAGAAAAGCATCACGAAACAAATATTTTTTTTTTCTTTTCAGTAATGCCATGTGAAAAAATCCTTCTGTCATTGATTTGGACAAAATAATGAATTATTTCTAGTGCTTGGAAGCAAGAGCTATCAAGTTCTAGCCAAGGAGAAGATGGGTTTGACTTATAATAGTAAATGTATTAGAAAACTCCAGTGAGATAAAATCAGTAGGTTAAGTCTTGAAAGAAGCATAATGTTAAGTAGTAATAGCAATAAAATGTAACTTGATCTCAGAGAATCCAACATCTTTGACACTATGCTCAGAATTGGATACCAATGGATGAACCATATTTTCAAAATTTGAGTTTACATATCATAGTTTTTCATATAAATATTTATATTTAATGCATATGATATTTTAACACATGTAATATTTTAATATAAAGCCAATCTATTTTGATATTTATGACATCAGCTATATATCATCATGTTTTGCATAGTCAAATTATTTTACATTTAATTTAATACAATATTGTCAACAGCAGAAATATTGATATAAAAACATTTGAAAATTTTTTATCATCATGTCCAACTGACTCAATATACCCATTAATTATCCTCTCTTTATAGTAGTATTTCCTTTTTTTGAAGTGAGCTTCATAGCTTACACATATGTGTCATTTTTTGCAAGTTTATTTCTCTCAATGTAAGGTTCTTCTACTCAGTATATGTTGCCAGAAATCAAGAGAGTTCATTCATTTGTAGTGTGTAAATGTAGAGGTACACATAATGTGCAAGTGTGCATGCATGTCGAGGGGCAATAGAAGACAAGTTTGGATGTTTATTTTTATTCTCCATCTTGCTTAAAAGATTGTCTCTTTGTTGTTTTATTCTGTGTATGAGGCTCCTTGGCTTGTGAATTTCTGGGAATAATTGTACCTGTGGCTTATATACCAAAAGATTACTATAAATACTAGAGCTTGTGCTATATATTCAGCATTTACACAGGTTCTGGCAATTCAACTCACATCATCATGCTCACCTATGTCCAAGTATTATTTTTTCTTATCCAGTGGTTGAAACACACACACACACACACACACACACAAACACACACACACATACACACACACACACACACTTTACCCATTTGTCTTTATATGCATTTTTATATATTCTGAATAGAGTTTCAATAAAGATAAATCTATCTCATATATATTGACATGAACCATTTTCTACAAAGTTCTCATTTGGAGATTGTTAGAACAGTGATTGTAAAGTTTTTCCTCACTAAGAAATTGGTGATATATACAGTTTATTGACCATTTGTCAAATGGAAGTATTCTTTCATTTTATTTTCATACCAGTACCTGTGAATGAATTCTTTGTCACATATTTTGTGCATGAAGAGAATAATGAATGAATAATTATTTAAGATCTCCCTGCTTCATTACAAGGTGTTATGCAAGCCAAATTTAATTCTACCTTTATCCAAGCTCCTATAAATCATATTTTATTACCATTTGTCTGCTACAGTATTCTATATTATAGCTGCCTATTTTTTTTCATTTTCAAAACTCAGTCCAATGTTTTTCTCCACATCTATATTAATGGAATTGTGCACACTCAGTAATCTAGCACAATGTGGATATTGCTGACAAAATATACTTCTAATTCAAATGTGCAATTAATTGCTCCTGGTTGTTGATCTTCATACTTGACCACTTTATTCATCCTGTAAATTAATAACAGATAATTTAAATGTAGAATATTTGTATTTATAGTATTCTTATACAAGACCTATAGCCTACTACTCAAATTAAATTAACCATCGATAATGAATGATTTACTGCTAACCCTCTTCACCTTAGCTCATATCTCTGAAAATTCTGTTTGTGCCAGGCTTTCTTTAGGGTCATCAATCAGCTCCAAAATCATGACACAGAAAGTTATTTAAAATGATCTGCTACAGCTTAAGTGCCTTTATTGCTAGCTCTTATAATGTAACCAGTTTCTCTTTATCTACCTTTTGCCTCAGGACTTTGTTTTGTTTTGGTTTTGGTTTTTCTTTGAAAAATGGGCATTTTATTATGCCTATTTACAAGCATAGATATACATATATACACCATATATATATATATAATGGAGATATTTAAAAATAATCATTCCTTTCTCCAAATCACTAAGTTATCATTTCTTAGAACTGACCTTCACTGTGACCTCTCATCTTGAATTTTGTGAACTTCTTAGAATGAATAGGGGACATATGCCTTCGAGGTTTAAATTTCTGTGCCCTACTTCATACTAACTATCAATTATTTTTTAAAAGCCATCAATGGAACTGTGTTGGGATTGAAAGAGTACTTGAGTGTGTGAGGTCCTGAGTGAATGTGCATTGTGGACAGGAGCACACTATATCAAGAATCCTAAGATCATACCCAAAGTGAAATGGTAAAGTCTTCCTTGAAGGTGCAAGTGTTGAGTGTCATTGGTGTTTGCAGAAAAGTCCACCATAGTTTTCTCCCCTCCTGGATGTTTGTGCCTGGAAGACTTCTCTCCTTCAGATAGCTTCTATTAAGATTAGGTAAGCCTGTCTCCTTGATACACTGCAAACCCTGTGTCACTGTTTATATGTAATAACCTACCTCCTTGTTAATATAATAACCTCTAGTCTCTGCTTAACTATATGTAACAAATAGGTTGAGCTTACACAGTGCCACAATTTCTCCAGCAGAGACAAACAAGTGCACCCACCAGATTTGCTGAGTGTTCATGTTTCCATCTCTTTTCTTCTCTCCTTTGCCATCCCCACTTAGGTTCCTCCCTAGAATAATGCAAAGACTTACTACTGCTGTTTCTAGATTAGACTAAAACTCACCAAATGCTTTTGATTTTCTTTCCATTGCCCTAATATTAGTGATGTTGTTCTACTACTAGGTTGGTTCCCATTGAAGCTAAATTATAATTGGTTCAAGGCCTATATCAAGGGGAAAGATTGCTCTAGGGTTTTGCATTTTTTCTTTTTGCGTTGAAATTGCTTTTCTCAAAAAGGTAGCACACTGAGTTTCAGCCAGTAAAGCTGTTAAAAAACCACTTACCCAAGCACTTATCAGTCTTTCAAAGGTCAATTTAGAATTTACCTCAGTCAGACATTTTCTATGACTAATCACACTTGATTTTGTAGTCTTGTGGGACAGCCCTCAGAGTCACAGCTTCCACTCCAAGAAGACATATACCTCTTAGTTACATGACCAAAGTTCTTCTCAACTGAAATGTTTCATGTCTTTACAGTTAGATAATATTGTTTTGGAAGGAAGAAGCTATTTCTGTCATGTATTATTAAACCTTATTAAAGGGGAAGTGCATACAACTTCCAAATTCTAGAATGACAAAGATGACTGGCTGGACAGTCATTCCAAGTTCCTTTGTAATATTGAAGCATTCAATTTTAGCCTATAGGCCTAGAGTCTCTGGCAGACTTTTTAATGAAAGAAGAAATTTGAAAGAGTGCTCTGCCCATTCTGGCATAGTTTGTCAGTTACTTCTCCTTGTGTCCTGAAGGATGTCTGTCAGTATTCTCTATGAAGTAGGGACCTGAAGGACCATCTCCGCTTGTTCTACCAAAGTTAAGAGGTTCCTTTTTTATGGGTCCTGTATGTCCAGTATATACAAGATACTGTCAGGCAGTGGACACAAGAACAATTTCTTGTCCAATGGCTAACTTTTGCCTCAAAGAAAGTAAACTCCACATGATGTTTCTTCAATGCCTATCATCCTCCTGAAGTAGATTCATGCTGCCAGGAGTAGACCTGTCTCACTGTTCACAAAAGTCTAAGTTCTTTAAACATTTTTTTTGTATTGCATGAAGTGTTATATATATATCTATATATATATATGTATATATTATTTGGTGATTTTACGTCATGCACCCCATCAAACTCAGTTATCAGACCATTCAAATTCATGCCCACTCTTATGATCTCCCCATTTACAAAAAATGCCCATTCATGCTGCTCATTTACTAATAGGAGCATGATTAAACTCCCTGTGGCCAGACTCTTAAATAAAACAAGACTTTCCTCACTCACACCCCTGCCAGAGGCCATCAATGCAGCAGTGAGGCACTGTGTCATTTAGCTATGCTCTAGCCTTGAGTTCTTGTGTACAATGTCATTTTCTGTGCTTTTGCGCAGGCATTTTTCTCCTTTTTTTATTCCTATTATTCTCAGGTTAGGTCTTTTCATGGTGTCCCAAATTTCCTGGACATTTTGTGTTATGACTTTATTGGTTTTAATGTTTTCTTTAACTGATGTATCTTTTATCACAATTGAGTCTTCCACCCCTCTGATTATTTGCTCCATCTCTTGGATTTTGTTGGTTATGCTGGAATCTGTAGTTACTGGTCTTTTTTTTTTCAGATTTTCTATTTCTAGTTTTGTCTCTGTGTCTTCTTTATTGTTTCTATTTCAATTTCTAATTCTTTGTAAATTTCTTTTACCTGTTTGTTTTCTTTTTCTTGGTTTTCTTTATTTTCTTTCAGGGCATTGTTCATCACTTGTAATTTTCTCTTTGCATTGTCTTCTATTTCTTTAAGGTAGCATTTTTTATATCCTCTTATAAGGCTCCTATTATTTTCATAAAGTTGTTTTTAAGGTTGTTTTCTTGTGTTCCCTTTTCATTGTTATGTTCAGACCTTGACGCTATAGAACCATTTGTTTTTTCAGGTGGAATCTTGTTGACTTTTGTATTTTTGTATGCATTTTTGGTCTGGCATCTGCCAATTGTTTTCCCAATTCATTCTTGGTTAGTTCTTGGTAGGCTCTTAGTGAGTTGTTGGTCTGAGGGCTCTTAATCAGATATGTGTTTGAAGGGTTGGCCTCTCTCATGAGGTCACAGTACTATGATACCAGTTGTCACCTCTTGACCTCTCACATTTTGGTTGTTCCCCTGCTGTTATGCCATCCGTGGTCTGGGCAGGCTATGGTCCATGTTGAAGCTGAGTCTCTTACCTCTGAGTCATGTGCCCAGGACCATGGGACTCAGCTGTTCCTCTGCTGCTATTACGCTGCTGTGTTCTGAGGACTTTCTTTCATTTTGTATATCTTAACTTTCACTGCTTCTCAAGTCTGGTTAGTGGCTGTCTGGCTTCTGGCCCAGGAATGTTCCTTTCTTTCTCCCTCATTCTTTCTTCCTTCTTCTCTTTCGTTTTGCCTGTATTTCTCCTCTTATTTATTCTCTTTACCCACCAGCCTTGCCTGTACATCTCCTATCTACCTATTGCAAACTCAGCTTATATGACTTAGGCAAGGTGAAACAAATACCATACATCTTTACATGGTTAACAAAGGCAGAAGAAACAAATTAACATATCTTCAAGTATGTTTGATAGCACAAATAAACGTAACATATCTTTGCTTTTTTAAAATAATATTACACAACATATTCCTACTTTCCTTAAGTCTATTTTCACTGTATCTGTATGTTTTGTACTCCTTTGATTCATACCATCACTGTAGCTGAGAGGTTATTATGATAAATTTGTTGTTCCTATATTTTCCTTCCAACCATTTATGCCCAGTCCTTTCTCTCTGTTTTATTGATGCACTACAAGCTGCAGAAAGTGTTTCTTCTTTCAAACTTCTCAGTTCCTCACAAATGAATTCCTGGGATGAAATGTAGACTGAAGTCCAAGAGTAAAATACTCTTTCTAACTTCACTTCAGTATTTTAAAAACAAGAATTAATGATAACTCTTTTCAATTTGCACTTTTGTATTTTGTCTGAAGACCATGCAAATGTATTTGTACATTCTTATACAAGAGGGCTCACTTGTGAAGGTGAGTGCACATGCATATGGAGGCATGTGTTAAATGCTTAGAATGTTGTTATTGATTCTGCAAATTCCATATTGATTCCTAGTCTCTAAACTGAACCCAGAGTTTGCTACAGTGGCTGACCTAGCTTACCACCTTATTGAAGTGATTCACTTTATTCACCTTCTAAGCACCTGGAGTCATTTTAAGCAATTAATAAATGAACTGCTACAACTACCTGCCATTTACATCAATCTAATATGAACCCAGACAAGCACCACTTGATGCTTTTGCAGCATTAATTTTAACTGCGGATTCATATTTTCAGATTCAATTGGTGTCATTTGCAGACAAAGATTTCCTTTTATTCAAGTTCCTTACTTTCCTCCCCAAGTCCACTAGACATTATTGACCAAGCAAGGATCCATTCTCTTACTCACTGGTTCTACCTGTGGCTATTTAAATCTTCTCAAGATGGCATTTCAGACAGCCACTAAAATTTGAAGAAAATTTTTATGTGAGAAGAAAATGACTTGTTATCTTTAGTTTCTTGATATAAATTTGTTTTTTTCTCAGTTAAAAATATTACATTAGACATGAGTGATAAGAATCAATCAGAAACCTCTAACTTCATCCTGGTAAGCCTTTTCAGCAGATCAAGTTCACATGAACTGCTTTTATCCCTGGTAGCTGCCATGTTTATCCTTGGACTTCTAGGAAACACTATTCTACTCTTCTTAATCCAGTTGGACTCCAGACTCCAAACGCCCTTGTACTACCTGCTGAGTCAGCTTTCCCTCTTAGATGTTTGTTTCCCCCTGATCACCATACCCAAAGTGGTATTAGAATTCCCTATGAATGAAAGCCTGATTTCCTTTGAAGGTTGTGCAGCACAAATATTTTTTCTTACAATGATGGGTGTGGCTGAAGGAGTCCTGCTGGCCCTCATGTCTTTTGATCGCTTTGTATCAGTGTGCCATCCCATAAAGTACCCTGTACTCATGAGAAATCAGGTGTGCTTGTTTATGGTGGCCTCTTCCTGGCTAATAGGTGTGCTCAATGCTTCTATCCAGACTTGTGTGACTCTGAACTTTTCCTATAGTGCTTCTCGAGTTGTAGACCACTTTTTCTGTGAGGTGCCAGCACTGATGAAACTCTCCTGTTCAGATACCTCCATACATGAGTTGGCACTATCTGTCTCTGGAGTGCTGATACTCATGCTTCCCCTTATACTCATCATCACCTCATATAGCCACATTTTGAGGGCAGTTCTACACACACACTCACAGGAAACCCAGCAAAAGGCCTTCACTACCTGCTCTTCACATATCACAGTAGTGGGACTCTTTTATGGTGCAGCAGTGTTCATGTACATGGTACCTGGTTCCTACCACAGTCCACACCAGGACAACATGGTCTCTCTTTTCTACAGCCTCATCACCCCTACTCTCAACTCACTCATCTACAGTCTGAGAAACCGAGAGGTGAGGATTGCTTTCTTGAAACTACTTAGCAGGTTTAGAAACAGACAAAAATGATAATTATATGATAAACAGCTGGTATCATCCTGGCAGTGCTTCATTTCATCTGATTTCTAAATTTATTTATTTGTGGTACAACTGCAAAGATCCTATTTTCAATACTAATTGTCTTGTTTCTCAATCCTATAAATGTTTGAATTCCTTTTTCTTCTATTGGTCTATGAAAAAAAATAACAGTGTCAATCTTTTTTTTCAATTATCTGTCTGGCAATGAAGTATGTTTTATCGTTGGATGGTACTATTTTGTAATACTCATGTTGTTTTGTTTGTTAATTTATAATTTTGGTACTGAAAATTTATATGCATTAAATGAAGGCTCTATTAAGCACTTACTTTGTGTTCACAAGAGCTTTGAGATCTAGAAATATTACAATTTAAATTTAAGAAAGTATATAAATTACACATTATTAAAGTAATCACTAGAGTTAACAAAAGAAAGCATGGCATAGTGATAGCTTGAAATTGTAATACTTAATAAAAAAGGTAAGATTCATAGTCACTAGAATGACTAATTGACTGACACATAGAGACTGGTCAGTGTAACAAGTATGCATGTGTGTTTTAGTGTTCTTGTGTACATGGAAAGGGAATGTATATTGGATATCTTGGTTTGGCAAGGTTTGGTAGCCACCTGATTTTTTTTTTTTAATTTAAGAAGATTTTCCCCATACTCACTGGTCCCCCTCCCTCCTCTTCTCCAGTCTTCCCTCATCCTCCCCCACCTATTCCACATCCATTTCCCAGTGAGGGGAAGGACTCTCAAGGTGATTAAGTTCAGTCTGGCATATCCAATTAAGGTAGGTCTGAGTCATTCCCCACAGGATCAAGGCTGAGTAAGGTGTTTTTTTGTAGGAAATGGGCTTCCAGAAAGCCAGTTCATGCATCAGGAATAAACTCTGGCAAGCTTGAAATAAGCTCCACAAACTGCCCATGCCTTCAACTGTCATCTACGTTCAGAGGGTTTAGTTTCTTTCTGTGAAGGTTTCTTAGCTGCTATTTCAATCAGTGAGCTCACAATAGCTTGGGTGGGACTATTCCTCATGATCCTCATCCCTTTGATCATAGACTCTTTTCTTCCTCCCTGTAGCTGGACTGGGAGCTCAACACAATGCTTGGCGGTATATCTCTGCCTCTGCCTCAATTAGTTGATGGAGGAAGGTTGTATAATGACAATCAGGGAGTCATTCATTTGATTCATTTCATTCTCTCCAATATTGCTTGGAGTCCTAACTGGGGTAATCTTGTGGGTTCTTGGGAGTTTCCCTGGCACTAGATATCTCTCTAGGACCACAGTGGTTCCCTCAATCAAGATATATATTTCTTTTTCCTCCCTCTCAATTGCTCCTCCCACTCAACCATCTCATTCTCTCATGATCTCTTTTCCACCTCTCCTTGTTCTCTCTCCCATATGATTCCAATATACTCAGAATTTCTTCTCTATTTCCCTTTCCCAGGGGATGAATGGTTGTCTCTCTTAAGTTCTTCCTATTACCTAGCTGCTTGTGGGTTGTAGATTGTTGTGTCGTTATCCTTTTCTTTATGTCTAAAACCCATTTTTAAGTGAGTACATACCAAATTTATCATTCTCCACCTGATTTTTAAAGGCATGAATAAGTGCTTATTATGATTCAAGTCAAATTTAATAGTATTTATAAAATATCTTTTGAATGTTTGAGTTTTTTTTTGAGTTAATTAGAATCTTGCTCCTTTTCAGTAGCATTTTATATTTTTCAAGGAATTGTTATTGAATAATTTTTCTTTTTAGCAAACACACATCTAGTTTTTGGACAAAGGACAGCTTTTAAAAATATTAGCAATTGTATTGTGCTAATATAGTTGTAAAATAAATTTTATATATTTAAGGTAAAATTTTTGATAACTATATTTTCTTGTAAATAATGATCAAGAGTATAAATATGTATACACATATGGAAAAACATTTACAAACACATGTTTGTTAGATAAAAGGGGATCATGGCTAAAAGGAGTAAAAAGAGATGGAAATAAGAGGGTAAAAGGAAATCGTAAAAAAAATTAAAGATGATAGAATTTTTAATCAGAGAGACAGATATAAAATGGTAAGGATGTAAGAATGTCTGAAAAAGTCATAAGTAATCACATTATTATTAATTTAAAATGACTTTTCCTGGATATGTAAAAGAAACAGTCTGAGAGATATACATGTGTGTGTGAGAACATAGCCAGAGACAGAGATATCTGGGAAAGTTTGCAGTGGACATGACTCTGAGCCATGTAATGAAATGCGGGTGAATAAAGAAGGAATAATGAGATATCAGGTGCAGTAGCCAAGAAGGAAAAAGTATTGGAAGGGCCATATAACAAACATGTTAAGATTATATAGGGAAAAACAGCTCAGCCTCTAAGGCTGTAGAGAATAGGAACCAGGGTATGCAGGCCAGAAGTATCCTATAACAGGCAGGAGTTGAAAGATACTAGGAAAATCTGGAAGCCAGATTTGCTTTGATATGTCATCTAAGCATCTGAGCCATTTCCCCCAGGATTTGAAATACAATAATTTGTTTTCTATATGTAATAAATAAAACTTTGCATATGCAAATATTTCTTTAAATGACATTTTTTTTTAATCTGGCCTGACAATATTTCATCCTAGAGCCATAAGTTATATAATAAAATCCCCATTACTGGACATGGGACACTTCATAACACAGAACTTAAATGATATTCAGTGATTAGGATATGGAAGCCTACTTTTTAAAGGTTAGCATTTATGATAACAGATGGTTCCATATAAGCTTTAAAAATAAGAAAGCAATTAATAGCTCTACCTATCTGTCATACTTAGAAACTGTTACTCTTCTATTTGACAACATTTATCCAATAAGCAGGGACCAAAATGAGGCTGGCTGAAGTCTCAGGCAGGATTCAACTTTATTTAGTAAATAAGACAAGTTGTATTCTGAGGGCATTTTAAGGATTAAGGAAGGTCTTGTTAACCAAGTTCACTTGAGTTCAAGTTGTATATGGTCACAAAGGTCAGGCCATATATGTTTAGGCTATATAGAGTAAAAAGAACAACTTGTATGCAAAAACATCTTTCTAAATAATAATCAGCAAGATGATGGGTGATCTGAAGCAAAGCCACTCTTATTTATTATACATAGGAGACACATGAAAACATTTTTAAATAACAACCCACACTTTACAGAAAGAAAAATACCACTGCTCTTGCTTTGTTTATTTGGAGTTTTTCACAAGATCTTAAAGATTTCATACAGATTCATTCATGGACCATATTTCAAAGTCACACAAGGGCCAAAATGACATGATAACCCCAAAAGTAAAAAGTGGGCACAAATATTAGTTACTTTTTATTAATTAGAAAGACATAGTTATGAACAAGGACACTTTAACAAAAAGTATTTGGTTTAGACTTACAGTTAGCAGAAGGCTAGTATCCCTAACAGTGATGCTATTCTTGGTTGCTACAACTGGAATTAATTAAATGTTAAAATATGGGGACATACCTTTGAGAAAATTGTGATTAATCTGAAGTAGGAAAATAAAATATTAATCAAGATTATTACACTGGGTAGATAAAATTTTAATTCACATCCTTTGAGGTGGAAAGCATCACCTCTTGGACTTCTGATAAAAACCTAGATAAGGACATATGAGAAGGAAGTTTTATTCTTGGCTTGTTTGATCGCACCTTCATAACAATTTAATTTCTTAATTGACTTTGGAGCCTTCAGAATTTCAGCATATACTGAAAACAAGCTGAGACATCAAGCTACTGCATCAACTCTAGTTAACATCTAAATAAAAACCCAGAGTCAGATATTGGGAAAAAAAGCTGAAATATCTGAAGGAGGAAACCTACCACAGTCAATTCACACCTAGCCAACTTCTTAGGCAAAACAGTAAATGCTATCTTCAAGGATTCTCAGGCTGACTTGCCATTTCTGCAGAATGAATGAATCTCTCTCTCTTCCTCTCTTAAATATCTTTCCCACTCTGCTGTTCTACTTCTGGGTTCAGCTCTGTATCATAATCCCAGAATTAGAATTAAACGTTTAAGCTACTACTACTTGTCTGTTTTTCTCTGAACTTATAGAAGTTCAGAAAGATGTCTGTCTCATGAGTGATGGCATTAAAGGTATGAAATACCCCTTGGTCATCCCAAGTGATAGAATTAAAGGAATGAGACACTCCTCTCTGACATTCATGACTTGGCTGGGGATGATTTTGTTATCTGATATTCCAGGCTGATTTTATTAAATATGCAATATATCAACACACCAATCTTAGTGGATTGAACAATTACTGCAAATTTGAATTTTAATAGTCAGAGGCAGCCATTGATATACTTGCTAGACTACAGTCTGCAATTTGTTCTAATAAATACAGAATCACTCTATAAGTTTTGTTATTCTAGGAGAATCCTGACTAGTACAATGATATTGTAGAAAAAGGTAGCAAGCAGAAATCAACACCTGGGAGTTTACATTGTAAACCACAGAAGAAAACACAGAGCATACTGGGACCAATATTTTAAATATACCTGCAAAGGCATGCTTCCAATTATTTTAAACATCTACCAACTAGCACCCCTGTTGTAGAAAGTCTTCCCCAGGCCGTTTGGGCCCGGGAGTTTGGACCCTGGTCCACAGTGCCTTTTGTCCCCAAAAGAAATGAATCAGACACTTATATACTTTATACTGTTTGACCCTTGTCTCAAGTACATTACTAGCTAGCTCTTTGGTCTTAAATCAACCCATTTCTACTAATCAACCCTTCACATGGCTCAGCCCGTGGCTCACCTGTATCTCTTACATGTCTTTCTTCTTTGGAGGTTGGATGGAGACTGACTAACTCCACCCTTCTCCTACCTGCCTGTTCTCTGATTCTCCACCCACTTCTATGGTGATCTACATAGACCAAACCAGTCCTTTATTTACAGCATACAGAGATTATTTCCACCACACCCCCCAATATTCACATGCTTAAAATTTGAGGTAAAAATTTCACTAAAACTAAGAAACAATCTCAGTAAAAAATCACAACTCTCATGAGGGAGTTCATGTCTCCTTAAAAAGAGAAAAACCATGTCTGGTACTGGTTTTTCTCTTTTTAAACCTAGCCAGTTGTAGAGGTTAGTGAATTTATGCATCTTTGAGGAAAACTTGAAATTGTGATGTTACTACACCATCATAGTCTCTAACTACATTCTAGATACTTATCCTTATACACAGGGATAAATATAGTTTTTACTGTTCATCAATGAAATTTCTCTTTGCAAAAGTCATAAATCCTTACATTAAAAACCAAGCTAATCAAAGCACAGAGGGGAAGATAATGCAGAATTTAGTTGAAACTAATGAGTCTGCAATTCAGTTCCTGAAGCTATGTTTGGAGATCTCGGAAAAATAGTAGATAAATAGATTATAAGAGATGGAAGAACAAAAGGTTTCACCTGGCATGTTTATAAAATGTTCATGTACTCTTCAGGGTTTCAGTTCATGTTAATGGAATATAAAGTGGCTGTTTCCTTTGTACCTGTACTCCTAGTAACAGGTAATATACTGTGTGTACATAATAGTGGAACACTGCTGATTATAGAGGTTCTCAGTCTACTCAGTAACTACAACCATACCTCAATTTCAAAATAGATAAAAGATACTTTTAAACTATAGTCTGCTGGGAAAATGTATAGCTTTAATAAGAAAAAATAATATACTAAAATTCACAGGCAAATGGATGGATGTAGAGCATATCCTCATGAGCGAGACCTCACAAAACCAGAATAATAATAAGGGGATATACTCACCTATTAGTGGACATTAAGAAAAAGCATTCTTATTTCATTGAAAGATGATTGGTGAATGAAGTGATTTTAAACACACACACACAGAAGCCAACTTCAGGTTTGACTGCAGAAGAGTTGCTTAGCAGGAATTTGTTGTGGACATAATACATCTGTGGGCATTAGCTGTGACATACTATGCATTATTCATCTATAGCTGAGCCTATCCTGGCTTGAGGAGTTTAGATTATATTTTTTATGTTTCATGTATTTTGGAGAAAAGACTAGTTTTATTACTATATGTTTTTAACTATCCTGGACATTTTGCTTTTTAATGTATAGTATGATATTGATTTTCAAACAATAAAAAAATAGAAATATACATACAGAAAATGCAGACCCTTGTCAAGAGCTGACCCAGATGTGAGCATATTCCAGCTCCTGGGTGACCCAGAGAGTTTCTCTCTAGGGCTGGGGTCAAACCCACAGCACTAATGTCATGCTGTCACCCAGTGGTCAGACCTTAGAATAGAGCTGGGAGGGACCTCCCCCAGCTTTCCCTACAGACACATAGCATAAGAAACCTCCCATGGCTGGGCACTACCTCCAGGGTGAACTCCATCTATATAGACAAAGTCATTTGAACCATGTATCCAAGTCCTGAATGAAGTCAGAGAACTTGAAGATGTTGTGTTCAGAGCAGACAGGCAACACAAGCTCCCTAGCAACAAAGAACTAGGAACTGACTAAGAGTGAACACATGAAGAGTTTATAAAATATCTCTTAGAGAAATAGAAGAAAACACAAACGAAAAATACAAGAGATGAACAAATCCTTGAAAGAAAAAAGAAAATCAAAAAAGGAAAAACGCAAAATGAAAGAAACATACCAGGAACTAAAAATTGAAATAGAAAAAGAAGGCACAAAATGAGGCAAAAGTGAATATAGAAAATCTGAATAAAGGGAATGGAACTACTGATATAAGCATAACCAACAGAATACAACAGATGGAAAAAAGAAACTCTAGAGTGAAAGACTTAATATTGAAAATAAATATATCAGTGAAAGAAAATACTAAAAAAGGTTTAAGATAAAACATTCAAGAAATTTGTGACACCATGAAAAGACCAAACCTGAGAATAATAAGAATAGAAGAAGGAGAAGACTACTAGCTCAATGGCACAGATGATGTATACAATAAAATTGTGGAAAAAAACTTTTCCAACCTAAAGAAGGAAATGTCTATAAAAATAAAAGAAACTTACAGAACACCAAAGAAATAGATGGCCCAAAAGTCTCCTTGACACATAATAATCAAGACACCAAACATACATAACAAAGCAAAAATTTTAAGAGCTGCTAAAGGAAAAGGTCAACTTACCTAAAAAGGCAGACCCATCAGAATCACTCTTGAATATTAAATAGAAACAATGAAAGCAAGAATATCCTGGTCAGAAGTTACACAGACACTAAAAAAGCATGGCTGCCAACCTAGACAACTATACCCAGCAAATCTATCAATCACCATAGATGGAGTAGACAATATGTTTCATGACAAATTCAGACTTAAACAATGCCAATCTGCAAATCTGGCTCTTTACAATGCATTAGAGGAAAAACTCCAAAATAAGGATCCCAGGTACACCCATGAAAAAACAAGCAATTGATAAGCCCACAAAAGAAAACCACAAAGAAAGGAAATACATACAAGCTACCACCAAAAATAACAGGAAATATCAATAAGTGGTCACTAATATCCATTAATATCAATGTACACAATTCACATATAAAAAGATACACACTAACATGATAGATAAAAAACCAGAAGCTATCCTCCTGCTGCATAAAAAAAAAATCCAACAAAAAAAAACCACATCTCAACCTGAAACACAAACACAGGCTCAGACTTAAGGTTTGCGAAAAGATTTTCCAATAAAATGACACCAAGAAACGAGCTGGTGTTGCTATCCTAATATTGAACTAAGTAGGCTTCAAATTAAAATCAATCAAAAAAGACCAGTATGAACATTACTTACTCATCTCATGAAAAATTGTTGAAGATGAGATTTAAATATTGAATATTTAGGCCCTTAATATAGGGACACCTATCTTTGTAAGAGAAACACTACTAAAGCTCAAATCCTATATCAATTCTCATACCCTAATAGTTGGAGACTTGAATACCCTACTTAAACTTTGGATAGATCAATCAGACAAAGGCTTAAAAAAGAAATAAGCAGTCTAACAGAGTTTATGATACAAATTGATTTAATAGATACTTATAAAAGCTTCCACCCAAACAGAAAGAAATATACATATTTCTCAGCACCACTTGAAACTTTTCCTACAATTGACCACATAATTGGTCATAAAGCAAATGTTAAGAGATATAAAAAGTAGAAATAATCCCTTGTATCACATCAGACCACCAGGGGCTAAAGTTAGAGTTTGACAATATCAAAAATCACAGAAAGCCTACCATCTCAAGGAAACTAAACATCACTCAGCTAAAGCAACTCTGAGTCAAGAAAAAATTTAGAGAAATCAAAGTTTTCCTAGAATTAAACAAAAAGGAATCTAGAATGTACCGAACATATGGAACATAATGAAAGCAGTCTTAAGAGAAATATTCATAGCACTAGATGCCTATATAAAAAATCTAGATTAATCCCATACTAGAGAACTAACACACAGCTGAAACCTTACAATAGAAGCAAACTCACCTAGAAGTAGACAGCAGGAAAAAAATCAAACTTAGAGCTGAAATCAATACACTTAAAACACAAAGAACAAAACAAAGAATCAATGAATCTGCGAGTTGGTTCTTTGAGAAAGTCAACAAGATGGATAAACTCCTATCCAAACTAATCAAAAAGCAGAGAGAGAGAGAGAGTATCCAAATCAACAAAATCAGAAATGTGAAGGGGAACATAACAACAGACACTCAGGAAATCCAGAGACTTATCAGATCATAACTTGAAAATCTATATTCCAAAAAATGGAAAACCTAGAAGAAATGGACAACTTTTTCACAGGTACTATTTACCAAAATTAAACAAAGAACAGATTAATTACCTAAACAGACCTATAACTCTTAAGGAAATTGGAACTATCATTACAAGACTCCCAAACAAAAAACAGACAAAGTCCAGATAGCTTCAGTGCAGAATTCTAGCAAGCATTTAAAGAAGAGCTACTACCAATACTCCTCAAAATGTTTAATACAGTAGAAACTGAAGGAATATTGCCAAACTCTTTTTATGAGGCTACAATTACCCTAATACCCAAGCCACTGGAAGACACAACAAAGAAAGAGAATTACAAATTTTCCTCATGAATGCTAAAATTCTCAACAAAATTCTGTTAAACTATATACAATAACACGTAAAAAAAAATCATCCCCAATGATCAAGTAAGCTTCATCCCAGAAATGCATGGATGTTGTAACATTTATAAAAACTATAAATGTCATGCATCATATAAAATAAGTGAAAGAAAAAACCCACATGATCATATCCTTAGATGCTGAAAAAGCCTTTGACAAAATCAAACACTACTTTATGAGAAAAGTTCTAGGTAGACTAGGAATACAGAAAAATATGTAAATATAATAAAAGTGATTTACAAGAAGTCAACTGCCAACATCAAAATAATGAAGAAATGCTCAAAGAAATCCCAGCAAATTAGGAACTAGTAAAGGATGTTCTCTCTCTCCTTATTTATTCAATATAGTTCTTGCAGTTTCAGCTAATGCAATAAGTGAACAAAGGGAGAATAAGGGAATACAAATCAAAAAAGAAGTGAAACAATCTCTATTTGCAGATGATATGATTGTATACATAAGTGACACACAAAAATTCTACCAGGGAACTTCTACAGCTGATAAACACCTTCAGCAATGTAGCAGGAAACAATATTAGCTCAAAGAAATCAGTATCCCTTCTATACACTAAAGATAAAAGGGCTGAAAAAGAAATAAGGTTAACTTGACACTTTATAATATCTGCAAATAGCATTAAATACCTTGGAGTAACTGTAACCAAAGAAGTAACTGATCTATTTGACAAAACCTTTAAATCACTGAAGAAGGAAATTGAAGAAGATATCAGAAAATGGAAAGATCTGCCATGTTCCTGGATATGTAGGATCAAAATATTAAAAATGGCAATTCTACCAAAAGTAATCTACATATTCAATGGACTTCCCTTCAAAATTCCAACACAAATTTTTACAGACATTGACAAAACAATACTCAATTTCATTTTGAATAACAAGAAATCCAGGATTTCCAAAACAATTTTCCTTAACAGAAATACCTCAGGAGGCATCACCTCCCCGACTTCAAGTTATACTGTAGAGCTGCAGTAATACAAGCAGCCTGGTCTTGGCATAAAATCTAACCTGTGGATCAATGGATTCAAACTGAAGGTCCCAACATTAACCTAAAGACCTATGAACATGTGATTTTTGACAAAATATTCAATGGAAAATGATAGTACCTTTAACAAATGGTGTTGGGTATAGAAAAATGCAAATAGATCCAAGCCTATCACTCTGCACAAAACTCACATCTATTGTATCGAAGACCTCAACATAAAACCAGCCACACTGAACTTCACCCAAAAGAAAGTGGAAAATGTTCTCCAATTCATTGGCACTGGCGTCCACTTCCTAAATATAACACCAGTAGCATAGACACTAAGAAAAACCACCAATAAGTGGGACCTCCTGAAACTGAGAAGCTTCTATAAAGTAAAGGACACAATCAATAAGAGAAAAGGACAGCCTACAGAATGGGAAAAGATTTTCACCAACCCTACAAGTGATAGAATACTGATCTCTAAGATATATAAAGAACTCAAGAATCTAGAGCCCAAAACCTTGAATAACCCAGTCCATAAATGGGGTTTAGATCTAAAAAATGAATTCTCAGCAGAAGAATTACGAATGGCTGAAAGGCACCTGAAAAAGTGCTCATCATCTTTAGCCATCAGAGAAATGCAAATCAAAGCAACTTTGAGATACAACCTTACACCTGTCAGATTGGCCAAGATAAAAGACACAGATGACAGCCTATGCTGGAGAAGTTGCAGAGCATGGAGAACAATCCTCCATTGTTGGTGGGAGTGTAATCTTATTCAGCCTCTCTGGAAGGTAGTATGTTGGCTTCTTAGAAAACTGGGAACCTAACTCCCCACGGGTCAAGCAATTTCGCTACTGAGCATATACCCTATAGATTAACATATGGACTCCAAATGGCATTAGCTCAACTATGTTCATAGCATCATTATTCATAATAGCAAGTACCTGGAATCAACCTAGGTGCCCCTCAACTGAAGAATGGATTAATAAACTATGGTGCATCTTTACAATGTTGTACTAGTCAGCAGTCAAAAAAAATGATATAGTAAAATTTGCAGGCAAATGGAAAGATTTGGAGAATATCCTCCTGAGCGACATTCACAAAAGTAGAAAGACAAGCAGGGGATTTACTCACTCATTAGTGGACTTTAAACAAAAATCAATGCATGCCCAAGCTGCAAACCACAACCACTGAGCAGTTTAGGATCTCCAACCCCTTTGACAGGCATTTTGGAGCCCATTTGCTCCAGAGAAACACCTCACCCAGTCTGAATGTTGGTGTGAGGAAAGCAGATCTGCCTGGAGTAGATGCTGAAATAAGCCACCTTGGGACCTTGGTCCTGCCATTTCTGGGGAGGATATAAAATGATGTAGTGAAGAGAGAGTGACTGGGAGGAGCAGGAGTGGGAAGGGACTTAGAAGAAGTGTATACATGGATAAACATTGAGACTTTATTGATAATAACAAAAAGGAAAGAAGAACACTAAAAAGCATGAAAGTACTCATGAAATGTATAGTTATTAACAGTTGATCTAGAGTCAGTTAATTTGTCACCTAACAGGGCCTTGGGAATACAAAATTATCACTAGAAGAAGGAAGTAGGTAAGACAGCCATTGGTATTATCAAGGAAAGAAGAGTCAGTTTGAAGTTACAGCAGGGTTACAGGAAATATAAATAATGCCAGGGCATCTTAGAGTATCCTAAGGGGACTTCAAACAACTTGCATTTTTCATTCAAAGCATTCTTACACTCAGCCAACATTCCTGGGGTGTCATAAACAGCAACACTGCTGTCTGTTACTCAGGGCCCTGGGGACATCTGAGAGGAGGAAGATGTGACCTTAGAGCTCTAAACATAAGTGATGCTAGTTCCAGCAAGGATTGTGTGACATCACAGGCTTACGGTAGACTCAGGAGCATGGACACCCTTCACAGAGGAAAAAACAGACTGACTGGCAGAAGAGAAATGTTTTGTGGAGACACGACTGGCTGCAGAAAACCAGGGACTAGCTCAGCAGATGAGTGCATAGGGCAAAGTGACAGCAGCAATAGACAGGACCCCGTGCTCACAGCACAGTATAGCCAATGATTGCTGCATGGGTCACAGCATCCTTAAGCACTGAAATACTCTGTAGATCATGGGTCAGGTTCAGTCTATCCACTGAAGCTGGCATCCAAATCCCAAGTAGGTGATAGCAAACTAGCTCTGTCTCCTGAGTTCAGAGGCTGCAGAATCCTCTTAGTGTGGTCCTCAGCCCATTCTGATCCCCTCTGGATAGCTGGATCCATGGATCCCCCTGAAGCCTCTTCTCTATAGCTTCTCTTCCCTTACTTTTGAGTTTACAATACCTTGATGGATCTAGTCACAGCCATAGACCAACTCTCTGTTGGAAGATAAGACAGAAGATAGGAAATTGTGAAATGAGTACTTGTAAGTGAGGGAGCAGCACAAGTCATTCAGAGGAAAAGATGGCCGAATCACTATACTGTGACCCCCGGGGTTTCAATTCCTGTTTGTCGGGTGAGTTTCCAATGCAGGGAGACTGTGTTGACAAAGTTGAAGTACTTCTTAATTAAGAATCATTTTTTCTATCGTATGCATAAATTAATCAAGGTTAAAAAAGGATTATGGCTGGGTATCTCCTCATCCAAGAGTACCAGATGGGTATGGGACACTAAAACCACACTCAAGAAAAAACCACTTACAAGGATTAAAACGGAAACTTACCTAATTGCTTCTGGTGGATGAGTGCTGAGAGATCTGTAATTTCTAAAGTTGAGGCTGTTGCAGGTAAACTGTTGATGTGATAGGGTCCCAGTGCAGTTTAAACCATGAGGAAAAACATAGGCATTAGAAGCTTCTTGTTTACACACCCAATGTAAGCATTACAGATGATAAGATTGGATACATATGTGATCCACAGAATCTACCAGGGAACTTCTACAGCTGATAAACACCTTCAGCAATGTAGCAGGATACAAGATTAACTCAAAGAAAACAGTGGCCATTCTATACACTAAAGATAAAAGGACTGAAAAAGAAATAAGGGAAACATCACCTTTTTTAATAGCTGTAAATAGCAATAAATACCTTGGAGAAACTATAACCAAAGAAGTAAGAGATCTATTTGGGTTTTGTTGCTTTTTGACATTATTATTATTATCATTGATCTCTTCATTCTGAACTAATGTGAACAATTATTTGCAATTTTCTATTTTATGAATGAAGTCATATTTTTATCTGTGTATGCCCTTGTTCAAGCTCCCTTCCTCCTCCAAACCCTTCCAGTCACTCTCTCTTCTCCACATCTTTTTTATTTCTTCCCCAGCAAGGGCAGGAGGTCCCAAGGTCCCAATACGACTTTGCTCAGCATCCTCTCCTGGCAGATTCACTTTCCTCATGCCAAGATGAGGACTGGGCATTCAGTTGTTCCTCTGAAGTGAGTGGGATCCAAGGTGCTGGAACAAGGTGTATCAGACCCCAAGCTGTTCAGTGTTTGTGGTTTGCAGCTTAGACACGCTTTGCTTTTGTTTTTTTTTGTTGTTGTTGTTGTTTAGAGTCTACTAATGAGTGAGTCCATCTCCTGCTTATCTTTCTGGGTTTGTGATACCTCTCTCAGGAGGATATTCCCCAAATTCATCCATTTGCCTGCAAATTTTAGGTTTTCTATTTGAAAAAATCTTTAAACTACTGAAGTAGGAAATTGAAAAGAATATCAGAAAATGGAAATATCTCCCATGTTCTTGGAGAGGTAGAAAAATATAATGAAAATGGCAACTCTACTAAAAGCAATCTGCAGATTCAATGCTCTTTCCATCAAAATGCAACACAATATTTTACAGACCTTGAAAGAATAATACTCAACTTCATTTGGCATAACAGGAAAGCCAGGATTGCCAAAACAATTTTGTCCAACAAAAGAACCTTAGGAGGCATTACCATTGCTGACTTCAATTATACTTCAGAGTTATAGTAGTAAAAACATCCTGGTGCTGGCATAAAAAGAGACTTGTGGATCAATGGAATCAATTCAGGATCTCGATATTAACCCAGAAACCTATGAACTCTTGATCTTTGACAAAGAAACCCCAAAATTTCAGTGGAAAAAATGATAGTATCATTAAAAAATGATGTTGGCATAGCTGGATGGTAGTATGTAGAGAAATGTAAATAGATCCAAACGTATCACTCTGCACAAATCTCAAATACAAGTGGTTCAAAGACCACTCTATAAACCCAGCTACTCTGAACTTGATAGAAAAGAAAGTGTGAAATGCCCTTCAACACATTGCCACAGGTGGCCTCTTCCTAAACATAACACCAGTATCACAAACATTAAGAACAACTATTAATAAGTGGGACCTTTTGAAACTAAGAAGCTTCTATAAAGGAGAGGACACAGTCACTATGACAAAACAATAGCCTTCAGAATGGGAAAAAATTTTCATCAGCTCTACAAGGGACAGAGGATTGATCTCTAATATATAGAGATAACACAAGAAGTTAGAACCCCAAACTATGAATAACCCAATCAAAAAATGGGGTTGATATCTAAAAGGTAATTATCAGCAGAAGAATTACAAATGGCTGAAAGGCACTTGCAAAATTACTCAACATCTTTAGCCACCAGAGAAATGCAAATCAAAACAACTAAACATACAGGAGAAAAAAAATGTTAAGATTCAAAGAAAAAAGACTAAGTAGCTTATATAGGCAGAGCAATCAGAATAGTACCTGACTTCTCATTGGAGACTATGAAGGCCAGAAGTTTTGCAGACACAAAGAGACCACAAATGCCAGCCCAGACTACTATATCCAGCAGAACTGTCAATCGCCATAGATGGAGTAAACAAGTGATTCTATGACAAAACCAGATTAGAACAATATTTATCCACAAATTCGACTCTACAGAAAGCACTAGAAGAAAACCTAAAACCTAAGGATGTTAGATGCAGACATGAAAACACAAATAATGATAAATTCATAATGGAAAATCCCAAAGAACAAAAACATAAACATACACTACCACCATAAAATATATAGAAATTATCAATTATTGTTGATTAATATCCTTTAATATCATTGCACTTAACTCCTTTATAAATAGATACAGGCTAACAGACTAAATATAAAATCAGACTCCATTCTTCTTCTGCATATAAGAAATGTACCTCAAGTACAAAGACTATTCCTCAGAATGAAAGGTAGGGAAAAATCTTTCCAATCAAATGGACTTAAGGAGAAAGCTGTTATAGCTATCTTAATATTTAACGAAATATATTCCAAACCAAAATTATTCAAAAAATTTCTGGCAGATCATTACATATTGATCTCAAAAATCATCCAGTAACATAAAATCTTAATCATGAACATGTATTTATGCCCCAAAATCAAGCAAATTCACATATGTAAAAATAAGCATTACTAAAGCATAACTCACACAGCAAAATCCACACACACAAAGTGGGAGACCTCAACACCCCAACCTCAACAATGGACAGGTCTGCCAGACAGAAACTCAACAGAAAAATAAGGGATCTAACAGATGTTATAACTCAAATGAATTTAACAGATAAATACAAAAATTTCCACACAAACACAAAATACCATTCTTCTCAGCACTTCATGGAACTTTCTTTAAAACTGTATACATACTCAAACAAAAATAATATATGAACATATTAAATATAGTAATAACCCCTGTTATCCTATCCTACCACCATGGCTTAAAGTTAGAATTCAACAACACAAACTATAGAAAACTTACAAACTCATAGGAACTGAACAACTCTTATCCACTTCTGTGTCACAAAATAATAAAAACAAAAATTAAACACTTCAAGAATTTAATGACAATGAATCCACAATATACCTAAATTTATGTGATACAACAAAAATAACACTAAATTAGAAGTTCATAGAACTATGTGCTGTATACATAAAGAATTTTAAAATCTCTGTCACAAGTGAGTAAACAGCGTACCTGAAAAGTCTTGAACAAAAAGAATTTAATTCACCTAAGAAGTAGAAGGCAGAAAATAATCAAACTTAGGGCCAGGGCCAACATCAATAAAATTGAAACAAAAAAATATTGCAAAGAATCAATGAGACATAAAGTTGGTTATTGAGAAAAATAAACAAGGTTGACAAATATTATCAAAACTAACCAAAAGGCAGAAAAAGCATATTCAAGTTAACAAAATCAGAAATAAAAAGTGGGACATAGCAAAGAGCACAGAGAAAAATGCACATAATCATTAGGTCATACTTCTAAAACCTATATCCACAAAATTGTAATACCTAAAAATGTGGACAGCTTTTTATTTGACACCATTTGCTAAAATTACATAAAGGCCAGAAATACAACTTGAATAGAGTAATAAACCATAAGAACATAGAAGCAGTTATTAAAAATTTCCCCAAAAAAGGAGAATCCTAGGCCCATATGGTTTTAGAGCAAAATTCTACCTGTATTTCAAAAAAGTTAAGACCAATACTCTTTAAAATGTTTCTCACAATAGAAACAGAACAAAACTTTCCAATCTCTTTTTATGAAGCTCCAATCACCCAGATACCCAAACCACACAAGGATG
>PVIH01020466.1:0-32317 GCA_004025045.1 Sigmodon hispidus | reverse complement strand
CACTGGGGGATTCTAGGCAGGGGCTCTACCACTGAGCCATACCCCAGCCCCTCACTGGGTGAATTCTAGGCAGGTGCTCTACCACTGAGCCACACCCCAGCCCCTCACTGGGGGATTCTAGGCAGGGGCTCTACCACTGAGCCACACCCCAGGCCCTCACTGGGGGATTCTAGGCAGGGGTTCTACCACTGAGCCACACCCAGCCCCTCACTGGGGGATACTATATGGTTTTGTTGTTGTTGGTTTGTTTTTCTTTTTTTTTTAACTTTATTTATTATTTATTTATTTATTTATTTGCCTTGGTGTTTGCCTGGAACTGGAACTACAGACAGTTGTTAGCTGCCATGTGGGTGCTGGGAATCGAACCCGGGTCTTTTGGAAGAGCAGACGGTGCTCTTAACCGCTGAGCCATCTCTCCAGCCCCTGGTTTGTTTTTCTAGATAGGGTTTCTCTGTGTAGCCCTGGCTGTCCTGGAACTCACTTTGTAGACCAGGCTGGCAGGAAATGGTGCCGATCCTCCTGGTCCTACTTTCTTACTGCTGATATTACAGGCATATACCATCCATCAGACCTGGCTTTTAAAAAATGATTTCTAAATGAAACAGACACACAGAACACCCAGGGGACCAGAAGCCCCAGCTTTTTGGCTGGCAGATATCTGCAGTCATTCCTGGACACTCCTCCATTTACCTCAGGAGGATTTCACACTTCCCCCACAGCCAGAACAAATCCAGTCAGCCACACCATCCCTGTAGACTGCTCTAAGGAGGGTGTAGTTCAGGCTAGCAAGGGGTCCAGGATTCACAGGAACCTGTCCCAGGCAGCAAAGGGTTAAAAGCAGAGATGTCAAAGCGGCCTAGGAGGCAGGAAGGGAGAAAGAAACTGGAATGAGGCCTTCATGTCCCTGCCCTGCCCGCCCTTCTTGATGACAATGATGCTTGTGTGTGTGCCTGACCCACCAACCTACCAGCTTCCGGTCAATTCACCCGTCTCTACCTCAATCTCACCTAACAGAACTGAGATTACAAACACGCTATCATGTCTGGGATGGATCTCAGGTGACCAGCCTTGTGTAGCTGTTTTCAAACGTTTTGCAATTCTCCTGCCATTATGTCCATCTTTCTTGTAAAAACAAAATACATGGCACTTGGCAGGAAGAGGCAGGTTGAATCTCTCCATGAGTTCAAAGCCAGCCTGGTCTACTTAGTGATTCTAGGGCAGCCAAGGCTATTTATTGGTAAGACCCTGTCTCAAAAGAAACAAACTTCGACTAGGAGAGTGACCTTGTCTCAGCCTTAATCATCAGTTTCTCCCAGCTGTTCCAGAGTCTGGATAGCAGCCGGATTGAATGGTGTAGACTAAGAAAATCCAGTAGGCTCACAGCCCACTTTGGTGTTTTTCTTTCTTCTTTTAAAAAGTCTTTATTTAATTGTGTGTGTGTGTGTGTATACATATGCAGGTGCCTGTGTGCGCCACGTCTCAAAGAGGAAGGTCAGAGGCGCTTCTCTTCCTTTTATAATGTGGGTTCCAAAGATCGAACTCAGGCCATCAGACTTGGCAGAAAATGTCTTTGCCTGTTAACCCCCGACTCTGCTTGCTTTTTTATATATATATATATATTTTTTTTTTTAATTTTTATTTATTATGTATACAGTGTACTGTCTGCATGTACACCTACAGGCCAGAAGAGGGCACCAGATCTCATTACAGATGGTCGTGAGCCACCATGTGGTTGCTGGGAATTGAACTCAGGACCTCTGGAAGAACAGTCGGTGCTCTTAACCTCTGAGCCATCTCTCCAGCCCCGGCTTTGCTCTTGCAGAGTCTGAATATTTAGGTTGCTTTCTATCTCAACCCAGGCATTTCGTGGTGGGCTGCAGCCTACTAGAGGGAACTTCCCAAAGAGAAGCAAAGGGCACCAGGAAGCTTCTTAAATGTCATCTCCAAATAGCTTCTAGAAGTATCCACCAGTACTGCAGGAATTGCACAAAGACAGTAGAAAGGAGTTATTACTATAAAGCATGGCTGCCATAGCCAAGCTGAGGTCACAAGGTATCTGGGACATCAGGATGAACTAGGCCTCCCCTCCAGGCCTGTTGATGCACTCAAGGCTCCCATGAAGTCTAGACTGCTCTCCCTGTCTCCAGAATGCACATCCCCTGTCTGATCATTCCCAGAACCTGTCTGGAAATCTCACAAGTGGCTTAAGCTTTCGTTTGGGTGAGCGTTTCATTTGTGTGAGATGCTATAAATTCTTCCAAACTTTGGGAAGCCAAATGGTCTCAAGGCCTAGATCCAAAAACGACAGCTGCTCATGGGTGTGAGTTCCAAGCCTGTGCCACACAGAGAAATGGAACCATCTGTCTGGGGGGCGTGGCTCAGGGGTACAGTGCTGGCCTGGCAGACACACACAAGGCCCTGGGCTCCATCCTCAGTACTACACACACATACACACACACACACACACACACACACACACACACACACACACACACACACACACAGGCAGAGGGGTTGGAGGAGCTGAGTGGTGAGTATCTTTAATCCAAACACTAAGAAAGCAGTGAGTTCAAGGTCAGCCTGTCTACACAGTGAAGCCCTGTCTGAAAATAAAAAATAAAAATAAAGGAAAGGAAATAACCACATTATAGTAAAGCCCTGTAAAATGTCTCAACTTTCCAAAACTAAAACAAACAAAAGGCAGGTCAGAAAATGAAGTTCTGTGTAAGTCTGGTGGAGAGAACAAGTCTCAGCCAGGACAGCAGCATCTAACATCTCACACACTCATTTCAACTGAGCTTGAAAGTCTGGTGTGGTGGTGCACGCCTTTAATCCCAGCACTCAGGAGTAGGAGGCAGGAGGATGTCTGAGTTCAAGGTCAGTCTGGTCTACATGGAGACAGTCAGGGCCTTGAACTCTCCGCCCTCTGCTCCTTCCTAGCTAGGTCTGGGATGACAGGTGTGTGCACGCTGGGCAGTCCTCTACCACAGGGCCCCTTCCCCACCGCCAACCCGACTCTTTCTGAATGTGACAGTTGTCTGTTCCTTGAAGACACCGCCAGTCAGAGCAGTCAGTGGGTACTTTCTGTCAAATGTCCAGTCACACAAATAGGCTCTGTCCTGAGTATCAGGAGAGAGGTGGATCCAACTTACAGTCTGGCCATGGTGGTGCCTGGCATTGCGTGCCTGACCCTCCTCTTCTGCAGAGGATCCTACCTTCTGTCAGAGACCAAACTTTCTTTGGACCCCAATGTCTCTACATGAACTGTAACCAGTTGGGCCCTGAGAAGCATTAAGTGAGCTTTGAAGCCAGGCGTGGAGATGTAGACCTCTTAACTGCTGCAATCAGAGGCTGAGGCAGAGGATCATGGATTTGAGGCTACACACTGAGACCACATCTGACGATGGCTGTGTGTGTGTGTGTGTGTATGTGTGTCCCCCCACAAACATGGTCAAACTAGCACTGAACTCATTATGTAGCTGAGGATGACCTTGAACTTCTGATTCTCCAGCCCCCACCTCCTGAGTGCTGGGATTACAGGTGTGCTCCACCACACCTGATTTGTGCAGGACTGGGGCTTTGTGTGTGTGCCAGGCAAGGACTCTACTCACGGAGCTACATCCTCAGCAAGACGAAATCATGGGGAAAATGATAAATGGGAAAACCAGAGGCAGAGAAATCAGCGGTCTGGCACCCTCAAGGCCGTAGTTTTAGGAGGGAGAAATGGCTCAGCAGTTAAGAAGAGTGTTTGCTGTGAAATCATGAGGACTTTTGTTTGCATCCCAACACCCATGTTAAAGCTGGACTCCAGCCTAGAAGGGGGAACGAGAACCCTGGGTTCAGGAGAGACCCTGCCTCAAAGGACTCGATTCCATCCAAGTGACAGAAGACATCATGTGATACCCTTCCCTGGTCTCCTGGTGCATATGCATGCTTGCATACCTGCACGAGTATGTACATATATTCCGTATATTCATTCACACACAACACACAGACATTCACACACAAATAAATATTTTTTAAAAAGGTTCTAGAGCTGGAGAGATCCCTTAGGGGTTAAAATGCTTGCCGAGGAAGCTTGAGGGTTAGTTCCGGTCCCCAGAACTCATGTAAATACTGGGTGGGTGTGGTGACTCACCTACAATGCCAGCCCCGAAGGAGAAACAGGATCTGCAGCTGGTTAGAAAGACTAACTGCAGGCTGGAGAGATGGCTTAGAGGTTGAGAGCACTGACTGTTCTTCCAGAGGTCCTGAGCTCAATTCCCAGCAACTACATGGTGGCTCACAACCATCTATGATGACATCTGGTGCCCTCTTGTGTATACTGTATACATAATAAATAAATATTTAAAAAGAAGGAAAAAAGTAAATTAAAAAAAAAAAAAAAGACTAACGACTAACTGCATTGGTGGGCTCTGGGTTTGATTGAAAGACCTTGCCTCTGGGGGCTGGTGGGTAAGAGCAGTCTGCTCTTCCAAAGGACCCAGGTTCAATTCCCAGGACTCACATAGTGGCTCACAGCCACCTGTAACTCTAGGTGCAGGGATCTGAAGCCCTTTTCCAGCCTTCTAGAGCACCAGGCCAGGCACACATGTGGTGCACAGACATACATATAGGCACACACACACACACACACATGAGACAGAGAGAGAGAGAGAGAGAGAGAGAGAGAGAGAGAGAGAGACTCTTGGCCTCAGTAAGAACAATGCAGTGATTACAGTCTTGGGCCTCTGTATGCACGTGCTTACACATACATGTGCATCCACACATAAATAAAACATGCTTGTGTGTGCACACACACAGACACACACGTGCATGCACATCATCGACATAAGAGTCACAATGAAAAATACCCTCGAGGGGCTGGAGAGATGGCTCAGCGGTTAAGAGCACCGTCTGCTCTTCCAGAGGACCCGGGTTCGATTCCCAGCACCCAGATGGCAGCTAACAACTGTCTGTAGTTCCAGTTCCAGGCAAACACCAAGGCAAATAAATAAATAAACAAAGTTTAAAAAAAAAAAGAAAAAGAAAAAGAAAAATACTCTCGATAACAGTGAAAGGAAAGAAACAGAAAATAAAAAGATCCAGATTTGATCTCCAGTAACAAACAACATAGAAAAGGAAAAAAAGAAAAGAAAAAGCCGCAAGTATTACTCAGAGCTGGGTGGTCTCTGCCCCGCCCTGTGTGGTCGGTCTGGTTCTCAGGCTGGGAGGGTTTAACTCTCCCAAATGTGGTCCACTCAGTGCCTAGCATGGTCTTCCGCCGCAGTGACCTTCTATGAAGGATGTTTACTTTATAGGGCTCTGCCAGTTTGGTAACAGAGGTTGTGGAAACAAACTATGATTTGACTTAAAGAAATAAATCACTTCCTATCCGGTGGTACCCCAGCACTGAGCAGTGAGGGAGGGCGGAACCCTACAGCCTCTGGACCAATTCCCTATGGGTCTGAGGCAGGGACCTGGGAGTCAACGGGGCAGATTTAACTGACTCTTGTCCTGGGATGACTCAGAGAGATGGCAGCGGAAGCCGGGAGCCAGGCTAGAAGCATCCCACATTGTCACCAGGGGGAAGCCACATTTGGCCAGCATCTCCAGCTCCAGCTGGGCTGGCCACCTGCCATAATTCCCTGAGTCTCTGCTCAAGTTCCTCAGATTCCCAACCTCATGGGTAAGGCCTGAGATGGCGCAAACAAGACACAAAATTTTCCAGTAAGCTCCACTCACCAGGGCTATTTTATTTATTTATCTTGTTTTTGTAGTTTTCTGAGACAGTGTTTTTCTGTGTAGCCCTGGCTGTCCTGGAACTCACTTCGTAGTCCAGGCTGGCCTCAAACTCACAGCTATCCATCTGCCTCTGCCTCTTGAGAGTTGAGATTAAAGAGGTGAAGCCACCACCACTGTGTCTGCCAGGAGTGTTGGTTATTTTATTTGTTTGTTTTGTGTGGGGTCATGTGTGAACATGCACATGTGTGTGTTCATGTGGAGACAACAGATGAACCTCAGGATTTGTTACTCAGGTGCTATCCAACCCTCATTTTTTGGGGTGTATGGTGTATGTGAGCGTATGCGTTTGTGTTTGTGTGTGTGTGCGCGCACACACGTATGTGGGTGCTCATGCATGAAGAGGCATGAAGTTGATGTCGGAAATAGTCCTCAATGACTCTTCCAAATTATTCATTGGGACAGGGTCTCTCAGTCAAACCCAGAGCTCAGCAACATGGCTACTCCTGCTAGCCAGCTGCTCTGAGGATCTTCCGTCTCTGCCTCCTGAGACTGGAATGATTGACAGCTACCGTGTTTGCCCACATTTACGTGGGTTTCTGGGATCATCTTCAAGCTTCCACTACAAATGCTGTAACTGCAAAGCCATCTCCCCAGTTCTCTGCTTTTTAATGTATTTATTATGTCTGTGTGTGTGTGTGTGTGTGTGTGTGTGTGTGTGTGTCTGATGTGTTATGTATGTGTGCAGGTACACATGCTAAGGAGGTCAGTGTGTGTGTGTGTGTGTGTGTCTGATGTGTTATGTATGTGTGCAGGTACACATGCTAAGGAGGTCAGAGAATGACTCTGTACTGAGATCCCTCCTTCCACTGTGGGCTCTAGGGACTTAACTTAGGACATGTTTTCATGGTACTTTACCATTGAGCTGTCTCCACCTTCTTGCTAGAGCCGGGTTTATATTCATGGTCAGGAGAAGAAGTGCTCCCTGGAGCACTGCAAAACCTCAGGAAACTCATTCGCTGGGACTATACTTGCTCAGCCCCCAACCCTGGCACTCACCATGGCAAAGCCGGAGAGGAGGGCGGAGGTCCGGCTGGAGGCTTTCAGCTTGGCCCTGCTTAAGTACAGCTTCCTCCAGGACAGTGCCTGCACCGAATGGTGGTTGGAGGTGACCAGTTCCAGGTAGCTTCGTCGGACCCAGTCTCGGTAATCCATGCCTTTGTGGCCAGGTTCAGGGCAGGCAGGGGTGGAGGGGTCCATGGGTACACTGAGCTCTGCACTCATGGTGGGAACCAGGCTGGGGGAGGGATAGATAGGATATGTTAGGGCATCTTTGATGGTTCTTGTGCAAAAAGCAGAGCCTGAGGCCTTTTGTGGTTTTGGGTTTTAGTATACGTTACTATTCCTTTATTTGTGTGCGTGTGACTGTGCGAGTGTGTGTACACATGTGGAAGCTAGAAGGGAGTAGCATTGCCCTCTATCACTATCTATTCCTTTGAGGGTTTACTTTTTATATATATTCTTTTTTATTATTATTATGAATAAAGTCACATTTTCTATCCGTGTATATCCTTGTTCAAGGTCCCTTCTCCCTCCCACCCCCTCCAGTCACTCTCTCTTCTCCATATCTCCCCATCTCCTCCCCAGCGAGGGCAAGCGGTCCCAAGGTCCCAAGATTCCAATATTGCTTAGTTCAGCCTCCACTCCTGGCAGATCCAGTTTTCTCCCAACATCGAGACAGAGTCAGGTGTTCCTCTAGAGGGAGTGGGATCCAAGGGGTCAGTCCAAGGTGTATCAGATCCCAAGCTGTTCAGTGGTTGTGGTTTGCAGCTTGGACATGCTTTGCTTTTTGCTTTTTTATTTAGAGTCCACTAATGAATGAGTACATCGAGGGTTTACTTTTGAATTAAGGGTTCACTTTCTCTTCACTAAGCTGGAGTCCAGCAAGCCCCATGCTCCCTCTGGCTCTGTCTTCCTAAAAGCTGCAGTTCCAGACATACATAGGATGCCCAGCCTGTTAGGTTGATGGTGCTGGGACCTGAACTCCATACCTTGTGATTGGGCAGCAAGCATTTTTAATGGCTGGGACCTCTCATCAGCCCCAGGCTTCATCTCTAATTTTGTCTCCTTTTATTAAAAAAAAAAAGAAGATTTATTTGTTAGCTGGGTGATGGTGGTGAACATCTTTAATCCTAGCACTTGGGAGGCAGAGGCAGGTGGATCTCTGAGACCAGCCTGATCTACAGAATGAGTTCCAGGACAACCAAGGCTACACAGAGAAACTGTGTCTTAAAACACACACGCGAGCACACACACACACACACACACACACACACACACAAAACCAACCCCCACAACCTACAAGTGTGTGCATATGTGTCCTTGTGTATTTGCTAGTATGTATATGAGTGAATGTATACAAAAGCCAACAGCTGACACTGGGTATCTTTTTTATTTATTTTTTTAAAGAAAGGGCCACTTGGGGCTGGAGAGATGGCTCAGCGGTTAAGAGCACCGTCTGCTCTTCCAGAGGACCCGGGTTCGATTCCCAGCACCCACATGGCAGCTAACAACTGTCTGTAGTTCCAGTTCCAGGCAAACACCAAGGCAAATAAATAAATAAAGTTTAAAAAAAAAAAAAAAAAAGAAAGGGCCACTCATTGTATCTAGAGTTCACCAACTTGGCTAAATTGGCTGTGCATCCGGCCCCAGGATCCTCCTGCCTCCGCCTCCCCACCACATGGATTACAGGTGCATGCTGCCTTGCACAATTTTCTGTGGGTGCTGGGAACTGGACTCAGGCTTTCATGCTCACACTGTATGACTGAGCCATGTCCCCAGCCCTGTGTTCTGTTCTGAGATAATGATTTGCTTTGTAGACCAGGCTGGCCTCAGACTCTTGACTGTCTCAGCAGACCGAGTGCTAGAATTCTAAGCCTAGACCACTAGGCTTGGCTTCCAAGTCCAAATGTAGAGGCATAGGGTCTAAAGGTAGCTTGTGTGTGTGTGTGTGTGTGTGTGTGTGTGTGTGTGTGTGTGTGTGTGTGTAGGGGGCTGGTCTCTAAAGCAATCTGCAAGATCAAATGCAGGGCCCTCAGGCACACAATGCCAGGCACCACCATGGCCAAGCTGTAAGATGGATCCACCTCTCTCCATATACTCAGGATGAATCAGTTTGTGTGACTAGAATTTAAAGTCTGTCAGAAAGTACCCACTGACTCCTCTGACTGGCAGTGTCTTCAAGGAACAGACAACTGTCACATTCAGAAAGAGCGAGGGGTTGGCGGAGGAGAAGGACCTCTGCAGTACAGTACTGCCTAGAACCTACATCACCGATTGGTAGATTCCAAACAAATGTTCTTCCCCTAAGTGTAAGGATTACCTCAGTCCTCACTGGGGGATTCTTTTTTTTTTTTTTTAATATTCTTTTTCTTTTTTTTTTTTTTAAACACTTTTATTTATTTATTTGCCTTGGTGTTTGCCTGGAACTGGAACTACAGACAGTTGTTAGCTGCCATGTGGGTGCTGGGAATCGAACCCGGGTCATCTGGAAGAGCAGACGGTGCTCTTAACTGCTGAGCCATCTCTCCAGCCCCTCACTGGGGGATTCTAAGCAAGCATGAATTATACTTTCTGCTCAAACTCTCTCTCTCACATGAGTGCTTGCTAGCATGTGCATCTATGTATCATGTGCATACATGGTGCCCACAGAGGCCAGAAGAGCCAGATGGCTGTGAGCTGCCACGTGGGTGCTGAGAATCAGCCAGACCCTTTGGAAGAGCGCTCAGGGCTCTGTACTGAGCCCTCTCTCCAACCATATCTCCATGTCTACTCTCTTTTTGACTTTTTTTTTAAGGCACTTTTGGTAAGTTACTTAGGTTAATCCCCCTGCCTCAGCTTCTGAAGTCCATGGGATTGCAGGCCTGCCCACCAGGCAGTTAGTTGCTGTACGATTGAACACAAGACCCAAAGGTGCTAGCAATGTGAGGTTGGGGCATTTCTCAGCAGCTACTAATCTTCAACATGGTAAGTCACCTCCAAAACCTATAGTTACTGTCTAACGTGAGCCACACCCAGGCTTGGGTGGAAAAATGAGAGTGGATTGAGGCAGGCAGATATAAAGTTGACAGCCATGCTGTGCTGTGAGGTGTGTGTGTGTGTGTGTGTGTGTGTGCATACATGTGTGGCTATAGGAAGACATCAGGTGTCTTTCTGTGTTGTTTCCCACATTAATTTCTGAGACAGATTCTCAAGTTCCCAGGACACTCCGGCCTCTGCCCTGTAATACTGGGATCACAGGCAGGTGCTCATGTCCAGATAGGCCCTGGGTCTTGAACTTGGGTCTTCTTGCATTTTCAGCTATTGCTCTTATTATTTGAGCCATCTCTTTAGCTCCTGAACGGGACTGCATGGGAGACCCTGCACCAGAGTGGCAGAGAGACAACTCTGCAGCCTTGCCACCAAGCCTGATGACCTGAGTTTGATCCCTGAGAACAGATTCCCACAAGGTGTCCCCTGACCTCTGCACTTGCACTATGGAATGCACCTTTTTACACATACACAAAACAAAGATGTAAAAGAACTGTGTTCTTAGAGGAGCCCAGCGAGGGTTATACAGAGAGACCCTGTCTCAGAATAAAAAGTGGAGGGAAAGAGGTGGGAAGGAGGAGGGGGTGGGAAAGAGAGAGAATCCATCAGCGGACACAGCATGTTTTATTTTGAGACAGTGTCTCTCTATGTTCTGAGCTGTCCTGGAACTCACTATGTAGATCATGCTAGCTTTGAACTCACAGAGAGAGTCTCTGTCTCCTGAGTGTACACCACCACGCCCTGCATGCTTTAAAGAGACACACAGATCAAGTATCTCTGGGATCACTCCTAGTAGACTTTGGCTCTGGCAATGGTGTGGAATGAAGTTCAGGTGTGATCTGCTAGGATGCATAACTTAGGCTGGAGAGATGGCCCAGTGGTCAAGAGCACATACTGATCCTCCTGTGGACCTGAGTTCGACTCCTAGCACCCACAACGGGCTTACAATTACCTGCAAAGCCAGGGGAATCTGACCTGTGTGGACACTTGCATTCCTACACCCCCCATATATAAATAATTAAAATAATAAAAAATAAATCCTTAAAAAAAGATTTATGACTCTGATCCAAATCCCCACTAATTCTAAGTCAGTACTTTGACTCAGGGTAGCCTGCGGCAGTACACTCCAGGTGGGGGGGTCAGCTGAGTAATCTCTTAAGGACAAGCCTGAAGGGCAAAGGCAGGCGCCTGTGGCTGCTGGCATCAGACAGTAACTCTTGTGTTCAGAGCCACCAGGCCCCATGAAAAGCCTGCCTGAGGCTGGTAGAGCACAGCCAGACTGATTGTGGTACAGGCTTTGTCAGCCCAGCACTGTGGAGGCTGAGTCAGGAAAAGCAAGAGCTTTTCCTGTGTGGGCCAGAGTGAGACAGGGTGAGACAGCGAGACTGTGTGCGTGCATGTATGGAGAAAACGGAGGGAAGAAAAGAGGAGGGGGAGGGGAAAGAGAACACGCCGTGGGAAAAGGTGCTCGCCGCCAGCCCAGGGACCAGAGTTCGATCCCTGGGACGCACACAGTGGAAAGGTGAACTGACTCCTGCCAGGTTGTCCTCTGATTCTGACAGGAGTGCTGTGGCCTAAAATCAAATGTAATTTAAAAGAGAGAAAACAGTGAAAGACAGAGTGAATAAGAAAACAGCCGGCGGTGGTGATCCACGCCTTTAGCCCCAGCACTTGGGAGGCAGAGGCAGGCAGATCTCTGTGAATTTGAGGCCAGCCTGGTCTATAGAGTGAGTTCCAGGACAGGCTCCAAAGCTACACAGAGAAACCTGGTCAAGAAAAACCAGAAAAAAAAAAAAAAAAAAAAAAAAAAAAAAAAAAAAAAAAAAAAAAAAAAAAAAAAAAGAGAAACAAAACATTATAATGGGGGGGGGCGCTAGAGAGATGCTCAGCAGTTAAGAGCACTGACTGTTCTTCCGGAGGACCTGAGTTCGATTCCCAGCATCCACATGGCAGCTAACAACTGTCTATAATTCCAAGATCTGACACCCTTATACAGTTATACATGCTGGCAAAACACCAGTTCACATAAAATAAAAATAAATATTTAAAAAAAACATTATAACGAGAGTCCATGGTCCCATGGGATGCTGGGGGATTTGTGAGGATCAGCAGTGAAGAGGTGCCCAGGGAACAGTTCTGTGTTCTTGTCCCTCTAGGGAGCAGTAAGTGACAATATCTTTACTTTGTATTGTTTTTGTGTACATGTGTGTAAGAGACTAACTGGCTAGCCTAGCCTAGACCTTGCTATGTAGACTACAAAGATCTGCCAAACTCTGTCCCTGAGTGCTGGGATCACAGGCCAGTGCCACCATACCTGACATCTGGGCCTGTTTATAGGAATGAGGACTTGAAGACTGGAGTCCCATGTCACTCACACCTGCAGCTAGCAGCACTGTAGCCATTACCTCCTCAATGATGTCTCCTTCCTTGGAGGAGATTCAGAAAAACACTTCTTACCACTCCATGAGTGAGCTTCAATTGACTTGGAAATGAACACCCTCCATCCCCATACAGTGCAAAACAAAGCCTGAAGCCGGGGAAATAGTACAGAGCATAAAATAGTAAAAAAGCAATCCTTGCTCCCCGGTAACCACAGATGCTCACACAACTGTTCTTACACATCAAGGATGAAGGGGGCTTGGGATGTGGCTTGGTGGTAGAACACTTGCTTAGCATCCTCCAGGGAGGGGTCTGGGGTGTGGCTCAGAGGTAAAAGGCTTACCTAGCCTTAGGTTGGATGCCCAGCATGACATAAAACTGGGTAGAATAGTGTATACTTAAAATCTCAGCGCTGGGAATATGGAGGCATTTGGTGGCATATTTAATAAAAATAGCCTGAAACGTCAGGGGACAGAGCCAAGCCAGGAAGGGCAGGGGGTGGTGACCCATGCCTTTAATCCTAGCACTTGACAGAGACAAAGGATCTCTGGGAGATCAAGGCCAAACAGAGCCTGGTGGTGATGGCGCCCCCTTTAACCCCAGCTCTAGGAAGAAGCTGGGTGGGGAAAGAAATCCAAGGAGGAGAAGGCAGCAGTTCTGTCCGCTTTTGTCTGCTAGTCTGAGGGCTCAGAGAGACAGGACCTACCCTGGGCCTGAGGAGTTGGCTGGGTGAGAAGTGGCTGTGGTTTGTTCCCTGTCTCTGATATTTCAGCCTTTCCCTAATATCTGGCTCTGGGTTTTAGTATATACTAAATAGAATTTGGTCAATAGAGGTAGGGAAATTAGGAGTTCAAGGCCACCTTCTGTTATAAATTCAAGTTCAACCTGGGCTGTAGGAAGCTCTGCCGCAAAAGAGAAACAACTGAAACAAACAAGACTTGAGGGGAGCCAAAGAAGCCTTGAGCAAATGTGTAAGGAGTTCATAAAGTCCTGAGTGAACACATTTTATTGACAAGGGCCAAGGCCTCAGACCTGTGGGAACTGGCAAGGCCTTCTCCAGGTGAAGCTCAGAGGCACGGCAAGGCCTTTCTCTGGACCAAGTAGAGTGTTTGTAAATGGCTGACTAGTGTGCAAAAATTGGCACCTGCAGTTTCCTCCTCTGGGATGACTGCAACCTGGGAGGTGGCCACCCTCGGTAGGGTGCAGTGTCAGAGGATGGGTGGGGGTGGGGTTGGTGGGCTGCCAGTCACTTTCCAGGTCCTGCAGCTTCAGGAACTTCCCTAGGTGGAGAACAGGGATATGTGTGGCTGCGTTCCTACAGAGACATCTGACTGAGCCTAATTTTCTCCTTGTGCTGAACATAATAAACTCACTGAGGCTCCAGGCTGTTATGGAGCTGGTACTGCTCCGTCAGAGTGAGCACAGCCTGTCTAATCCCAGCTTTTCTATACCTGGATCTGTGTCTGTCCCTTCTTCATCTCCTTGTTGCTCCAGTCAGGTTTCCAGGACCAATCCTTGCCAAACCAAACAAAAACCCCACAAAAGAATGAATCTCTACCTTCAAAGAACTCACTGTCGTATAGGGGAGCCAGACACACAGGAAACTTATTCAGTTAGCTATCAGCTTCAGTGATTGTGGGTTGAATAGAAGGGCTGGCTGCTTGTCACATGCAGATCTACATTAGGGCACAGGACATGGGTAGAAAAGACAATGTGGCATAGACAAACCTTTTGGGCACTGGAGAGATGGCTCAGGGGGCAAAACCATATACTACTCTTGCAGAGGACCAGAGTTAGCCTTCCAACAGCTCAAACTACCTGTAAGTCTAGCTCCAGTAGGTCTGGTGCCCTCTAGTGGCCTCCACAGGCACCTGCACTCATGTGCACATGCCCCCACACAGATATGCATGCATAAGCAAAAAATAAAATCTCCAGCAAACAAACAAAAACAAAACCAGGTCCTTCATCCAAGACAAGATGATGACGCTGCCACACAGGATTCTGAGAGGAAGGAAGATGAAGCCATGTTTAGAAAAGCTACCATCCAGGGCTGGAGAGATGGCTCAGAGGTTAAGAGCACTGACTGTTCTTCCAGAGGTCCTGAGTTTGATTCCCAGCAACTACATGGTGGTTCACAACCATCTATGATGACGTCTGGTACCCTCTTCTGTATACTGCATACACAATAAATAAATAAACCTTTAGAAAAGCTACCATCCTTTAGAAGGTGGGCAGGAAGGGTGGCTGCTTGCAGGATGAGGAGCTAGAGGGCTCCTGGGGTCTGGGGCAGCAGCATGGAGCTAGTTGAGGACAGATGGTAAGGCTATAGTGGACTTTCTCCAGCAAGGCTAGGACAAGAGGCATGGTGGGAGATGGGGATAGGAACAGTCACTGTCTACAGTCACTGCCAAGTCTCTCTGGGGATAGGCTATCTTTCATCCAGTTAAATGTCTTGTGGATGGGTTGGATAGAAGAGTCAGCCACTAAGAGCCCTGGCTGCTCTTTCAGAGGACCCAGGTTCCATTCCCAGCACCCATGTGGTAGCTCACTACCATCTTTGATTCTATCAAAGGATAGAAAGGATTCATGAAGTAAAGAAGATGATTACCTAGGGGACCACAAATGAGGAAGGCCCCTGGGCTGCGGTCTGAAAGCATGGCTGAGCTAGGATATGCAGACAGCCCTAGAGTGGATCAGGGTGGGCATGAAGAACTGCCTGCCTCCAGCTGAGCCTTGAGACAGGATGCAGGTCCTGTGATGAATCACCCTCCACCTTACTTAGCTCAGAAGGTTCAAATCCATTTTTATTATTATTATTATTTTTTAGATAGGGTCTTACGTAGTTCAGGTTGGCTTCTAACCCAAAATGTAGCCGAGGATAGCCTTGAACACTGGGTGCTCCTCTCTCCATCTCCAAGTGATAAAATTATATGTTTGGTTTACTTGGTGCTGGGGATTGCATGTTAGGCAAATATCCTGCTAACTGAGCTACACCTGCAGTTCCCACCTGACACCTTTTCTATTTACTGTTGGTTTAGTTTTGAGGCGGGTCTTGCTGTGGATAACTTGGAACTCGGCCTGTTCTGCCTCATCTCCTGAGTACTGGAATCATAGGCATCGTTCCCCACCTCAAATTCATTCCTTGTACTCCTAGGGCCTATCTTGATTCAACCCTTGCACCGTGGGGAGGAAGTCTGCCCTACACACTCCAAGCTCAGGCTGGAAGGGGAGCGGGAGCCCACATGTCTGACAGTCAGACAGTACCAGCTCTAAGAACTGCTAGGTAGACTAAACCTTTTTTTTTTTTTTTTTAAATAAAGAGAAGAAAGATGAGGTCTTGTAGAAAAAAACGGTGAGACTGCCGTTCTCTCGTCCGGTTTGAAAGCAGTCCAGGCAGAAGGCTATGGAGTCTGCCTGCTTTTACTTCCTCTAAACATCTGGGGCACGGGAAATGTCTCTTGTCACCCACGCGCATGAGAGGTGCAGCGGCCTGCCAGAATCAGCCACCTGCATCCCTGTCCCATACTTTAGGGAAGTCTTCCCAACTGCAGGACCTGAGACTCAGCCGGCAGCCCCCAAGCTCCGAGCCCTCTGACACTGCACTCTATCAAGAGTGTCAAGGGATTGGGGTCAGGGGACCGACCACTCCTCTGCCCCTCGGTCATCGCGACCCTTCCTCTCCATCCCTTGCCTGCCCACGAAGAAGCTCAATCTTCTCCAGGTTCAGTGTCCCTGATCCAATTCCTCTACGCCCCCTAGCTGGGAGGGGACTCTCTTCTGTCCCCTTCAGACCCTCCCGAGACAAAAGGATGAATGCCCCACCTCCACCCCTAGCACTCACCCTACCTCCCAGTCCTTCAGTGCTCGGCTCCAGCTCCTAGCTCCGGCTCGTGGCTGGCGTCTGCTGTCGCGGCCGAGTGGCCCCGAAGCCGGGCCAGGGCGGAGGACCGGCCCCCTCCCTCTTTCCGCCCGCAGCGGCTGCCTAGGCAACGTCGTGCCGCTGTCACGTGACCCACCCGTGGGTCCCGCCGCGGACCATGTGACCTGAAGAGCTGGGTGGGAACGTATTTCTCCAATATCTAAGGGGTCTTCGCTTCAGCAAAGTGCTGTGATCCCCGTGGGGTCCAGGTGGGTGGGTCAGAGTGGGAGAGCGCGGCTCCCAGCAGAGTATCACTAGGGGATGCCCAGCATCTGCTGTTGGTAGCATGGAGAGGTGAGCACAGGGCGAGAGCACTGCAGAGTCGGGAGAGGGGTGCAATGAAGGCTCAGCTTGGCTACATCCTGGTTTACCCAGGTTGTGCAGTGACACCATGCACAGAGCTTCTGCGGTCACCCAGGTGGCTCTTCGTACCAGCAAAACCGTGAGGACCATATAGTACCTGTGTAAAGGACATGCACTAAGTGCTGAACTCTGGGCACTTCATGGATGGCAGAGAAGGGTCCTTTGGACACTGCGGTGGGGCACGCCCTTCCACTCCCTGCTGCGGCCACTCCTCACCCCCACCCCGCCCTTGCTGGTGAAGTCTGGGGTTTTACAACCGAGGAACTCAAACCGGAACAGTCGCAGCAGGAAGTGCACACTAGGTTAACTCTGTGAAACAAGAAGGGATCTCATCAGCGCCCAGGTGGGTGCCTCGTACTTGCTTGGTAGGCTCCTGCTGCGCGCTCTGTAGGGATTTTTCTACCTGTCACAATAGCACTGGACTGCGACACATTTACCCAAAGGAAGGAAAAATTCCACTCGTGTCCAAGTTTCCTGACAACTGGGAGAGTGGAGATGTTGACATCAGTTTCAAGTCGCGGAGGCCCATTCATTTGGGACAGAGAAAGCCAATCCCTCCCTCCTGGTGCTGACCCACCTGGCAGTGCCAGGCGTCACAGGCTCTGCTACAGCCCCAGCTCCACTTGCTTTCACGAGGCAGCTATCAGGGGACTTGCAGACCTGAAGTATGAGCAAATGAAATCAGGAAGGAGCCATTTGGTAAGCTCCAGCCGTTGCATCATGGATGACAGTGACTGACAGGGTTTTTTTTGCTTATTGCGGTTATTAGGAACTCTGGCTTTGGAGTAGGACTTTCCAATACCAGGCAGTAAGGCTCCTCCACCACCAGCACAATTAGCTGGCATGCCTGGGCAAAAATGAAATGCCAACTGTAATTACCAGTCCTCTTAGGAGCCAGTTTGCTAACCAAACACGGGCAACAGCACTCAGTGTTGTTTACTTTGTCCCTAGAATGAAGCCATGGCGTCATGTTGAAAAGAGAGCCCTGGCAGTTGGAGAGTCTCCACTTCAGGGTCCCAGGGAGCTGATGCAGGTTAACACAGAAGGAAGGAGGTTCAGGTAGGATGCAGGGTCTCTTCTCAGGGCATTGCTATCTGGGCTGTCTGCCTACAGTGGTTAGTCTTGGCAAGTTACTTCCTTTACTTAAAAAAAAAAAAAACAACTTAACTACATTTTATTTATTTAGTAGGGGTGGTGTACCACAACACATGTGGGGGTCAGAGGAGTCAGTTGTCTCTTCCCACCATGTGGACTGAACTGTTTAACTATGGAGCCATCTTGCTGGCCCCTGTACTGTTTCTAAAGCCTCAGCCAGCCTGACTTTGAATTCCAGTTCTTGGTTGAACACATACTCTCCCTCAATGAATCCTGTCCCTGCTTTCCTATGCTTATCCATACAGCATGGTCTCACAGTTCGAGTGGCCATCATGTCCAGTCTGCTGGCTCCTCATTTTGTTCCCATCACTCATGGCCTACCTGGTGTGTTCTCCTATCACAGACTACTGTAAAAACTTCCTATCAAACATCTTAACCATTGGTCAGGCTTCAGCAGTTTAACAGAATGCCTGAGGTTACCTTATAAAGATAAGGAGTTTATTTTGTTTATACTTGTGGGGACGGAGGTTCTAGCAGCATGGTGAGAGTCCCCTGGACTGCCTCACGCGGGTATCACTGTGGCCTCTCTCTACCTTATAAAGCCACCAGGCTTCAATTGCAGTGCCCACGCCCTAATGACCTAATCACTTCCCAAAGGCCCCACCTCTGAACACAGGTAGATTTAAGTTCCCACCCTTATAGTAATGCTATTAAGATTTGGGGGATTAAACTGCTTAGATGGTGATGGGGAGATGGAGCAGCAAATCCTATTCCGGAGTCTTGCTGAGACCCACCCTTCTCTCTCCCACCTCCTTTCCTCCTGCTAGACACCTTGTAGACATCTTCTCTGACCTCACTTCTTATCAGAGCTGGCAGTCACTTCCTCCTCCATCCTTGGCAGTCCACCAGCAGGCCATTCAAAATGAGAAGGTGTCTTGGTGATGTCACATGGAGGTTTTGGCTTTTGAGACAGGGTCTCTCACATAGCCCAGACTAGCCTCGAATTTGCTATGTAGTTAAAGGATGACTTTGAATTCTCTCTTGTACGAATGTGCATGTGTGAGGGTGCCTGAGCAGGAAGTCAGATCTCCTGGAGCTGGAGTTACAGGCAGTTGTGAGCTGAGAGGTGTGAGTGCAGAGACTCCAACTCCATCCTCCATAAGGGCAGCAATCTCTCATAACTGAGTCACCTCTCCAGCTCCTAAGACCCATGTTCTATCACTCTGGACTCTTATCCTCCCTGGCCAGCCCAGTCCTGTTGGAAGTCTCTGGACTCTCCTCCCCTGTTCCTCTGGCCCTAAGTTAGGAGGACATCCTCTCTGGGGCATCACTGACAGGGCCTTTCTAAGTCTCTCCCAGTCCACACTCCACAGTCAAAGATCCCCTGGAGAGGCTCTCAAGCCCCCAGCATCCCATCTCCACCATACCCCAGCCTTTCACTGGCTCTGGAATCCTGGGTTGAGATCTTGCTTGACTTTAGTAAACATTTACTCCATTCTATGGAACGAGGAAGCTGCAAAGGGCCTCTCTGGCCTGCCTCCAGGTTGATTTCTAAGAGTGTTCTCTTTATGGAAATACATGCTAATCTATGGTAATTACAGCTCACTTTAGTGGAGGACACAGAGAGTAAACAGAAATTAAGTTCCAGAGGGGAGAAGGAAAAAGCTTGGCTGGTTCTTGGCCCAGGAGGGAAAGCAGTTTCTACACAACCTCCTTCTGTGCTGCTTTGGGAAGCGGCCAAGGCCCTGGTTCTGCAAAGCCAGGCTCTGCTCTCCCAACCCCACAAGTGCTGCTCCTTGTGACGATTGGTAGGGCTGGAGAGATGGCTCAGTGGTTAAGGGCATTTGCTGTTCTGTTCCCAACACCCACCATCTAACTCCAGCTCCTCTTCTGTCTGGCTCCACAGGCACCAAGGATGTGGTGCACATACATGCATGCAGGTAAAACACACACATTAAAAACAAACAATCTTTTGTCAGCTTGACCCAACTTAGAATCACAAGGAAGTCTCAATGAAGGACTATCTTGGGTTGGCTTGTGGGCACATATGGAGGAAACCCTGACTATCCAGAACTCACTCTGTAGACCAGACTGGCCTCAAATTCAAAGATCCACCTGTCTCTGTCCCCCAAGTGCTGGGATTAAAAGCATGTGCCACTACAGTCCAGCCCAAGGCAACTTATTTGTTTTTTGAGACAGGGTTTCTCTGTAGTCCAGGCTGACCTCAAACTCACAAAGATCCACATGCCTCTGCCTCCCAAGGGCTGGGGTTAAAGGAATGGCAAGGGCTTTTGAAACCTCAAAGCTCACTCCCAGCAACACAAGTCCTCCAACAAGGCCACTTCCTTATTTTTTCCTAAACAGTCCACCAGCTAGGAACCAAACATTCAACTATTGTGACCCTGGGGGAGAGGGGTCATCTTCATTCAAACCACAATGTGTTATGTTTGCCTGAACATGTTGTGTATCAAGTGTATGTTGTGCTTCAGATACCAGAAAGTGTAAGATTCTCTGGAACTAAAATCTCAGACAGCTGGGAGCCAACATGCATGTGCTGGAAAAGTGAACCTGGGTCCTCTGAAAGAGCAAACAGCACTGCTCTTAGCTGTTGAGCCATCTCTCCAGTCCCAAACTGTCTTACCTGATGTGGGAAGACACAGCCCACTGTGAGCGGGATTATTCCCTAGGCAGGGGTCCCTGAACTATTAGGAGTGGAGAAACTGGGCTAGTACAATGAGCAGCATGTGTTCATTTCTCTCTGTTCTTCACTATAGATGTGAAGTGATAACTCTCTGAGTTCCTGCTTTGACTTCCTCACAATGATGGACTATAACAGGAAATGTAAGCTAAATAAACCCTTCTGTGTCTAAGTTGGTTTTTATCAGACTTTTGAAAATCATAGTATTAGAAATAAAACTAAAATACTCCTTTAAATCAATTTGACAATTTCTCTAGAAGATTAAAGCTGTATACAAGTAAATTAAATACTCATGGCTCTTTGCAGGGTGGGTGGGACAGGACTTTAATCCCAGCATTTGGAAGGCAGAGGCAAGTGGATTTCTGAGTCTGAGGCCAACCCTGCCTACATAGTGAGTTCTAGGCTGGCCAGGACTACACAGTGAGACCTTGTGGTGATTTGGATGAAAATGGCCTCCACAGGCTCATAGAGTGGCACTGTTAGGTGTGGAGAAAAGGTGTCACTGTGGGTGGGCTTTGAGGCCTAGAGGCTCGTTATCTTCGGCTGCCTGCTGATCTGGATGTAGAGCTCTCAGCTCCCTCTCCAGCACCACTCCTGCCTGCACATGTTAATGGTCTAACCCTCTGAACTCTAAGCCAGCCACCATTAAATGTTTTCCTTTGTAAGAGTTGCAGTGGTCATGTGTCTCTCCACAGCAATAAAACCCTAAAACAGACCCTGTCTTGGAAAAAAAAAAAATAGAAAAGAAAAAAAGATACTTGTTGAATGTGGGATGTCTTTCTGTATGCTGTGAATACCACTGGTTAATAAAATAAATGTTTTGGCCTATGGCCATCTTAGAATGAAAATCTGAGCATGAAGGACAGCAGAGTCAAGGGAGACACTTTGAGCTGCTGCCCAAGGAAGTGAGATGTAAAGAAACACAGGTAAGCCAAAAGCCAAATGGCAATACACAGATTAATAGAAATAGGTTAAATTGAAAGAGCTACCAAGTAATGAGCCTGAGCCATAAGCCAAACAGATTGTAATTAATATAAGCTTTTTGTGTGATTATTTGGAGCTAAGTGGCTGTGGCACTGCAGGTCTGGACCTTGGGGTGGACAGGCCAGAAACTTATGGCTACACTTGTTTGAATTCAGCATTTCTCAAGATGGGTGGGAACAGCACCAAGACTCCTGCTCAAATGTCCTTTCTGGCCACTCCAATTCTCCTGATTACTAGACTTGCCCCATGTTCCCTGTTCTCATGATCAGAACTGTAATGAATAAAAATTCTAAGGTTATCACTAAGGAGCCTTGAGTACTTATTGATTTTTCTAAGACAAGGTCTCATGCAGCCCATTCTGGCCCCGACTTGCTGTGTGGCTGAGAATGACTTGGCACTCCTGATTTTCCTGCCTCTACCTCCAAGTGCTGGGATCACAGCTTGCAAAAGTTGTCATCTTCCTCCGTGTGGCTTCTGGGGTCAACCTCAGGTCATCAGGCCTGGCAGCATGTATCTTTACCCACTGAGCCATCTCAATGGATTCTGAAGTGGGTTCTTCCATAGCTGCGGCATAGATGTGTCACCTGTCTGGCAGATTTCTGCAGACAGGCATCCTGACACATTAGTTTACCAAGCCTGAACAAGTTCCCTGTTGGCTTCCAGTCTGTGATTTCCTTAATCATTTTCCAGACATTTACTACTATGTCCTGAATTTCACACCAAGCATCAAAGCTACAAACAGCAAGGCTCTGGTTCTTGAGAAGCTGAGGGTTTAAGACTGGAGGGAGGAAGCCACTGGAGATTGCTGTTTCTTTTCTTTTAAAGATGTATTTATTATGTGTACAGTATACAGAAGAGGGCACCAGATGTCATCATAGATGGTTGTGAGCCACCATATGGATGCTGGGAATTGAACTCAGGACCTCTGGAAGAAAAGTCCATGCTCTTAACCTCTGAGCCATCTTTCTAGCCCCCGAGATCGCTGTTTCTGATATGAGGACTGGCAGGCTATGATGATCAGAGGCCCATCAGCCCCACCAGGCCACAGAGGTAGTGATGTGGATGTGGACATGAGGCATAGGTTTGAGATCAGGTGTGAGGAAAGGTAAGAAACCAGCCGGGGTGACCCTGCTCCCCAAGCTACTGTGTGCATGGTGGTGTAGCTTCCTTCTATGGGAAGAAGCAGGGAAGAACATGTCCAAAAGAGATCCCTTTTCTCTTACAGTAGGCTTTAGGTATCTGTTACACATCCCTGGGACACCATTAAGTGATCATGGACACAGATGTGTGCGACTCTTGGGGGGATAAAACCCCAGACTCAGAACATACCAGTTAACTTGACACTCTCTTGGGGCCTGGTGTGAACAGAGGACAGCAGGGTCACCCAACTCTTACAGGCCTGAGCAAGGAAGACAAGACAGGAAGCAGGAAGGCATTGTTGGAGACGCTGACTGTACATGACTATGGACGAGGTCACTGAGGTCATCTTGGCAAGGAAGATCCCAGTGGACACTGACCTGGGATAAGGTGAAGCAGCGTGTCCTTGTTGGCTTCTCTGCTATAGTAATAAAGCACTGACCAAAAGCAACCGGGGAGGTATGAGTTTATCTGGATCACAGCTCAGTCCATCATCAAGGGAAACCAGGGCAGGCATTGAAGCAGAGACCATCGAGGGATGCTGCTTACTGGCTCATTCAGCTTCTCTTAGACAGCCCAGGCCCTCCTGCCCAGGGATGGCACTGCCCACAGTTGCCTATGGTGGACTAGGCTGTTCCATAATCCCCAGGTCAGCTCCCCAGGATGTCACCTGGGTCAAGCTGACACATACTGTTTCCAGGGTGAAGGCCAGGACTCTGGCTCTCAGGACCATCACACAGTAGCCCAGTTCAACACCCAGAGAGATCTTTAGACAGCAATGCCATCAAGAGAACCAAAAGGCATGAACACTGGTCATTAGACAGACTGACTATATGAGCTGAAATAGAAATGGGGTTGATTCCCTCAACCTCATCCAGGAATGTGTTGACAGGCCACTAAAACATTTTCACACCATGTGGGATGTCTTTCTGTATGCTGTGAATACCACTGGTTAATAAAGAAGCTGCTTTAACTTATGACAAGGCAGTTTAGTGGCAAGCGGGAAATCCAAGTAGAGATAAAGACGGAAAAGGGCAGAGTCAAGAGATGCTACAGGCTGCAGCCCTGACAGCGAGATGTAATGGGACACAGGTGAAGCCACAGACATGTGACAATACACAGAATAATAAAAATAGGTTAAGTTGTAAGAGCTAGTTGGTAATGAGCTTGAGCCATAGGCCAAACAGTTTGTAACTAATATAAGCCTTTGTGTGATGATTTGGGACTAGTGGCCACAGGACTGCAGGTATGAACCTTGGGCCAGAAACTTCTGGTTATAACATCATGTAACTGCAAATGACTGTAAAAGCACTGTAAGTATAGATTTGTGGGCTATAAATTTTAATGAATAGGCAATTCACAATAGGAACCCATGAATAATGAGGGTCAGCTTTAATCTATTCTTTTAATTTTTTAGATTTTATGTGTGTTTTGTCTGCCTACATGTACCATGTACATGCCTAGTGCCCACAGAAGTCAGAAGGCACCCGGCAGATCCTCAAAAACTGGAGTTAATGGGTTGTAAGCTGCTATGTGGGTGCTGGGAACCAAACACAGGTCCTCTGCAAGAGCAATAGGTGCTATTACCTGTTGAGCCATCTCTCCAAGCCTTTACTCAATACTTACGAGGGCTGAGGAAATGGCTTAATGAGTACGAGTGCCTGCTGTGTAAGCAAGAGGACATGAGTTCCTCACCCACTGAAAAGCTGATGTGCACGCCTGTAACCCCCAGCTGTGGGGGTCAGAGAACCAGCCTCATTCCAGGCTCAGAGACCCTATCTCAGGGGTAGCATGATAGAGATGCCCTTTGGCCTCTGGAGTGTACATAGGTTCATGAACTGCAGGCCATCACACACAAAAGCAATCTTTTATGAAACAGTCTTTACTCGCACATTCGCCAAGTACCACAGCTCATGACAGGAGGGCTGCGCATCCTCAGCTCTGGCAGTACCAGGCACCCTCCCATGCTGTGCCACCAGACAACTCTCTCCAGGACAGCACATCCACAATGGTCCTAGTCACACTGGCTGGTCAAACCCCAGGCCCACCACTTGTAACAAGAGAAACTTTATTTGGGAAATTCCATGAGAAATCTAATGGAAGGGTAAAGAACATTTTACTCTTAAATGGCCAGGCTGTCAGACAAAGTACTCAGCATATGTCTGCCAAAGACAGGCATACTTAGTGTTCAAGGGCAAGACAGACTGGGTGTGTTTGGGGTGAGATGGCCACATTCACCAGGCTTTCTGAGACAGTTATGCTACGTATGGCCTGGGGTTTGCTGCTGGGGTTCTCTCCACCCATGAGCACATAATGGCAGGATCCTCCTCTTTGTGGCTTTGGGGGCACTTGGCAGTATCAGCCACCCACCTCAGTGACGCCACCTAACTGCTCCATTTCCCAAACAAATAACAGTCTGAAGATAGACCAAGAGTCAGCTAACCTAGAGAACTGATAACCCAGATGCTTCCTCCTCATCAGCAGCCTGAATCTTTCTGTTTAGTCATCCCCAGGCTGCCAGACACATGCTGAGTGTAGCTCCAGGCCAGGCGAACTAGCAGAGGCAGGAAGGGACTTGTCCTGGCTGAGGCAGCAGAGAGAAAGGCTTTGAGGCCCAGCCCTCGTCCTCAGCAGCTCTCACCCAGCAGCACAAAACCCATGAGGACTAGGCCACAGGTTCAAAGCAAGAGCCTCGACACAGATGGGTGAGGGGAGAATTAAAAGCAAATCACAAACTCACAAGGCCAGTCCTGACACACATGAAGATACCACGTGACTCAAACTGCTATGAGGAGGGACAGAGGTTATCACGAATGTCACGTGGCTCAGAGTGTGACCAGGGAATTTGTGCTACAGAAATAAAAGAAGGAAAGAGGGAGTAATTTCTTTCAGTGGCATAGTCACGGGAAGGTTCCCATGTTGTGATAAATAACCCATCACCCAAGCCTGTTCAGACGACCCTAATGAAAGTCAGCATCATGTCAAAAACAAGACATGACAGCAGGCGGGGAGTCTGCTGGGAAAAAGTGCTGGGTGGGGGTGGGCTAAGGGAATGCAGCAAGCATGACCAAAGGACACTATGAACATGTATATGCTGTCAAAATACAGCAGCAAAAAAACAATAAAAAAGTAGAAGACATTCTTAGCTTCCCTTCCCCTCAAAATGCTACCAATATCCATAAAAGGCAAATGACTCACCGGGAACTCGAGATACTCCAGACAGAGGCAGGGCTGTACTAGAAACCGCCCATCACCCGGCCCACTGGCCTGATGGATCTGAGGACACCAAGGTGGTCCTGAGTCACCTCTTTTCTCTCTGGCATGATGCCTGCTCCTCTGTACTCTGTGGGCGTGGGCTGATTCTGTACCAGACCAGAGCAGGTCTGGACCACAGTAACTCAAGGACACTCGGTGGGAGACTGGCTGCCCCCAAATGCTGGTGACAGGAGGGTTTTCCATCCCTAAGATCCCACCCTCTCTAGTCCCTCTCGGCTTAGACCTCCTCTGACCTAAGGATGGGAGGAAGGCTTTAGCCAGTTCCTGTCTCCATCTCCCATGTTTCCTTTCGTCCCCGTCTTTTCCTGGAGCCTCTCTCCTTCTGCCTAGCCTCCTACTGAGGGCCCTGGTCAGCTCATCCACTATCTGGGAGCTGCTGCTCCATAAAGGGACAGGGCTGGGTACCCAAGTGCAAGTCTTTCCCAGAGCCAAGACCGTATGCCTGGGTAGGTCTGGAAGGAGGTCTGCAAAAGAAACCACCCAAATCTCAAGGCCCAGTCTCTGTCATTTCACGGTTTCTTTGAGGCTTTGGTAATTAACATCTGGCATGTGTGGACAAAACTTACAGGTTTTCTGCTCTTTACTAAGTAACTATTCCCTTCACAGAAACCAGCCCAAAGCTCATCACTGTTGAAGCAGAAGGAAGAGGCACCAAGGGAAGGTAAGGCATTCGTCTTCAGCAAGAGCAGGGCAGGACATCAGGACACAGTAGGCAATCTGCAAATGTCTAGGGGATAGTCCTTCTGCTCCCTAGGAAGCAGGGATGCAGGAGGCTCCTGCCCTCTCCCAACACAGCCAGGCTGAGAGCTGGGCCATACACAGACTCTTCCTTTCTGAGGATGGTCAGAAAATGAGCTGGGCTCACGTCCTCATCGCCCCATGATGACGCTGGGCTCCTCTTCCTCTTCTTCTGTTCCAGATGCCTCCTCAGAGCTGCTGGCATGCTGTTCCTGACACTGATTGAGTTCTGTAACCATACAACATCCAAATCATAAGCACACGATCCAAAAGAGAGATAAGGGAGTTTCAGTAAGAAAGTCTAGGTGTAGAAGCTGTACTTACAATCTCAGCATTTCCAAATTGAGGTAGATGATGAAAAGTTCAAGAATATCCTCAGCTACATAATGAGCCTGAGGTCAGCCTGGGAAGCAGCCACACCTCACAGAGGAGGCGAGCCAAGGGTACTTGTTCCTGAGTAGAAACAGCCAGGAGCCAGTGGTGGCTTTTGTGCCCACCAGTGCCCAATGCTACTGTCTGGAAGGTCTGCCTGGCTCTGAGAGACACCTCAGCCTCATCAAAAAGATCTGGCTGTATACATTAGAACCTGACACCCACAGGCCAGGCCTGTTGGGAGTACAGCCCCCACTGTCCACATCACCACCTACACGAGGCACCATGAAAGATCCCCAGGTGTCTCACATCTCCCACTGGGCTGCCAACCTCCTCGCCTAAGCCTCAGGTTCTCAATGCAAATGGCAAGAGACTCTTCAAAATCACATACAAACAAAGGCCCATGAAGCAAGGGGCTGTACCCACAACACCAACGCTGGCTTCCTAGCTTTCCTCAAACCCAGCCCACGGATCCCTCTCCTAATACCTTATGGACAGCTCCTAAGCTTCTAGTATATTCTAATACTGCTGCTAACACTATGTGGCATAGCTAAGCTGGCCCAGAAAACAGTAGAGAGACAACTTGTCCCCAGCTCCTCCTCCTGCCCCGAGAACAGGGGAGTGGGTGGGAGCTGGCTGGAAAGAGACGGGGGAGGTCCTCAGTACAGGGGCCCCAGCTGACTCAGCAGGGACTTTTCAGGGCATCGAAACTACTTTGTCTATTTTCCTGGTGGACTCACAATACTATGCATTGGGCCAAGTCCATGCACTGCGGCTGGAGAGATGGTGTAGTTTACAACACTGGATGCAGTTGCAGAGAATCCAGGGGGTTTCTAGCACTCACATGGTGGTTCACAACCATCTGTAACTCTAGTTTTAGGGGACCTGACACACTCTTTGGACCTCTGCAGGCAGCCAGGCACACATGGGATGCACATACATATGTACAGGCAAAACACACGTCAAAGTGTGAAAGAAAAGAAAGAAAGAAAGAAAATTAATTCCAATTCCTGTGGATCTAATGCCCTCCCCAAGGCCCTCACAGGGTCTACACATACTTGCATATACATAAGTGCAGATATATGTAAATTTTAAAAAAATCTTTAAAGTCAGTTAGGTTAGAGATTAGGATGAAATGCAAAGTCCCCCTGACCTACAAAGGCATCTCTTTGAAGGGTAGGGTGGTGCTGACCAGGCAGTGTTGGAAACAATGGGATTTATGGCTAAGGCAAAGGGCCTCTGTGCTTTGGTGCAAGCAGCTGCTTCCCACTGGGAGCAGTAACTCTCAACAGTGTACCATGTGCTGGAAGTGAACAAGGGTGACAGATGTGGAGTAGCAAGGTGGGCAAAGCTAGAATGACCCACTGGAATGATGGATAAAAGCTGGACATGTCAAAACTCATGGTTAATTTACTGTGGACAGATGGTCCTTGTAGGCATTGCTCAGGACACATACACCTCCACATGCTGCACAGTGATCGGTATTGTATGATGATGGGCCTACCAGATGAGATCACCTAGCAATATCACAGCCACCGATGGGCACACAGTCTAGGACACTTGTGGAATAGAACTGCCTACCACCGCTTTCTCCTCCAGTCAGAGATGAAGGACTCCTTCCTTCCAACGCCACGATCTTGCTTTCTAACACTAAGCCAATAAAAGAAAGCAGACGTCCCGGACCAACACCCAATACCAGGCTGAGAGCAGGATATCCTCACAATGAGCCTGGAGGACCCTACAGTACCAGAAAGCAAGGAAGTGCTGAGAGCCGGTGGTAGGAGGCAGACGATGGCAGGACTTCATCACAGGGACAACAGACAATTTACCAACACGGTATGGAGAGCAGATCACACACACAGGTTCGTCCTCACAGACAAATGCTGTGTAGATGGAGAGATCACCTCCTAAGTAGATTTCTGTCTTCAGATTTAAGGGATCTAACTGGACCATAATCCTTAGGTATGGGCTGCACATGGTGACTTTCTTCCAGAAAGTAAACTTTGAGGGAAGAGCAGTGAATTTATAGTGGGAAAACCTAATGAACACTACCTCTGTGGTGTGGCCAACATCAACATTAATGATGCGGCTCCATGATACAGGGCTTGCCCAGCATGAGCGGCCATGACTCTCATCCCAGCACCTACACTCATATGCACATACCTACTACACACATTAACCACTCCCCCTCATATACACATAATTAAAAATAAAATAAATCTTAAAAAACACTGGAGAGTACCCTACGTAAATAAATCATAAAAATCATATATATATACAAGCTCCTGACAGCACACATCTGGGAAGTTGGGAAGTGCAGGCAGAAGAATCATAAGTTCAAAACCATCTCAGTGATGTAGTGAGTTTGAAACTGGCCTAAAACCCTATCTTAATATATATATATTTATATAATGTATTGTAGAATGTATAAGCTTCTAAGGGGCCTGGAGACCAGCCTGGCCTCAGCCAGTGCAAACTGGTGATAACTAGTGTCTTAAAACATGTGCACCTAAGCACATGGGGTCTGAGCCTGGAGCCTTGACAAGGATGGACTGATACAGCATTCCTAAACCAGAGTCCTTGGCTGTCTTAGAACTCACTCTGTAGACCAGGCTGCCCTTAAACTCTGCCTCCTGAGTGTGGGAACGAAGGGTGTGCGTCACCACACCCTGGCTCCATTTACTCCACTCACAGACATAACCACTGGATACAACTGAAGACGACAGGGTTGTGTTCTGATTTTTCCCAGGTTGATTAGATGGGGGCGGGGGGACAAAAAAAACCAAATAATCAAAAATCTCACCCCTAAACTCTAGTACTACGGAATTGCAAGTTCATGGGAAACAAAGCTCTGTGGTAAAATTAGACCAGCCTGGTGTTAACATGACAGGACACATGTATGAAAAATCGAAAGCAAGGAAAAAAACCTAACGTGTAAGCTATTATTTTTAGTAAGAACTATAGATCATTTTTCATTTGTCCTTTTCAATGTACCCTAAAGGTTCCCAAGCAGGAAATCCAGTGGCTTCATGATCAAAGAACACAAAGAACAGGGCAGCTTCCCAGTCCTCTACACTTAAGTCTGTGGTCTGAACCTTGGTCCAAAGCATACACTAGGTGCCTTGGACAGCACCTCTAGAGTGTCTCTGACTCAAAGGGAATTGTGTGTCCTTCTGACTAGGGGACATCTGGAAGTGACAGGAAGCACTTTTACTGCTATGATCTAGAGGAAGCAGCTGCCTCTGATGTACTAGGCAGGGGCTGATCGCTCAGGACAAAGAGAACCTTACTCAAGGTTAAACACACTGAGGCTGGGAAAGAGCTCTAGTGTTCAGAAACAGAGGGCCTTTGGGTCATGTCGGGATCTCTTTGAGGGCACTGTGTTAGGGAAGAGAAACCTTGGTTAGGATGCATCACCTAGAAGGATCCAAACCCACTCACGGCCAACCTGGTGCTGTCACTCAGACACAAGCCCCACCTTCAGGATGATGACTAAGTCACTATACAGCATGAAACATAGTCTTAGGCAGCTGCCCAGCCAGCTTTAAAAAAAAAAAAAAAGGGGGGGGGGAGGAATGGAGCCAATCCAGCAGGAACCTCATGGTGTGCTGGAGCCACCTTGTGGTACACATAGCAGCACTATCATTAACTCATTAAATGAATTAAATTCTATTCATTTCAATCAGGCAACTAGAAAATCTTACTCTTTCATCTAAATCTGTATAACCATCATTATACCTCTATAATGGTTCTCTGAGAACCTCACACAGGTGGAGCACACAAATGGAGTTCCTCCCTTTAGTTTGTGTATATAACTTCGTCTCACTGTATCCATGCTAGCCTTGATGCTGTACAGAAGCAGAGGGTGGTAGGTAAGATTCAGGTCCTTCTGAAAGCTGTCTTCTGACCATCATGTGGAGCTCTCATGATTACATACAGACACACACACACACACACACACACACACACACACACACAGAGAGAGAGAGAGAGAGAGAGAGAGAGAGAGAGAGAGAGAGAGAGAGAGAGAGAGAGAGAATGAATGCGAGCTAGCGAACAGGAGCCACAAACACAAAAGCAACAACAACGTATATACCACCACCACAATAACAGTCAAACTTGTATTTCTGCAGCACTTGACACTGACAGATCTACCAAAAGTCCTTAGTATGCATGCTCTACCATGATGGCACAGTTTTAACACTGAGGTCCTTTATCTTCACCACTGAACTCAAAAGAACTAACCTAGATTGGCCACGGAGCAGCACTATTGGGTCATACTTGGAGAGCATAATGAATATTCTAAATTGTAGTGGCCAGAACCTGTTCACTGAACACAGTCAAACTAACGACCTACTAGAAATAGAAACAAGACCATACATAGCCTTGAGAGATGCCATTTGAAAAGCTGAGGACACAGTAAAAAATGACTTCTCTTCTAAAGTTCCAGCAACTCAACTAGTACAAGAAAATTAACAAAAGACAAGGCCCAGACAGACCAACCAAGGCCCAGACAGACCAGGACCAAGGCCCAGACAGACCAGGACCAGGGCCCAGAAACACCAGGGACCAAGGCCCAGACAGACCAGGACCAAGGTCCAGACAGACCAAGACCAAGGACCAGACAGACCAGGGGCCAAGGCCCAGACACACCAGGACCAAGGCCCAGACAGACCAGGGGCCAAGGCCCAGACACACCAGGGGCCAAGGCCCAGACAGACCAGGGGCCAAGGCCCAGACACACCAGGACCAAGGCCACGACAGACCAGGGGACAATGCACAGACAGACCAAGACCAAGGCCCAGACATACCAGGACCAAGGCCAAAGGACCAGACACACCAGGACCAAGGCCCAGATACACCAGGGGCCAAGGCCGAGACAGACCAGGAGCCAATGCACAGACAGACCAAGACCAAGGCCCAGACATACCAGGGGCCAAGGTCCAGAGAGACCAGGACCAAGGTCCAGAGAGACCAGGACCAAGGAAGGCCCAGACGCACCAGGACCAAGGCCCAGACAGACCAGGGGCCAAGGCCCAGACAGACCAGGACCAAGGCCCAGACACACCAGGGGCCAAGGCTCAGACAGACCATGCATGACCGAGGCCCAGACAGACCAGGGAACAAGGCCCAGACAGACCAGGGGCCAAGGCCCAGACACACCAGGACCAAGGCCAAGACAGACCAGGGGACAATGCACAGACAGACCAAGACCAAGGCACAGACATACCAGGACCAAGGCCCAAGGACCAGACACACCAGGACCAAGGCCCAGATACACCAGGGGCCAAGGCCGAGACAGACCAGGGGCCAATGCACAGACATACCAAGACCAAGGCCCAGACATACCAGGGGCCAAGGTCCAGAGAGACCAGGACCAAGGAAGGCCCAGACGCACCAGGACCAAGGCCCAGACACACCAGGGGCCAAGGCCCAGACAGACCAGGACCAAGGCCCAGACACAACAGGGGCCAAGGCTCAGACAGACCATGCATGACCGAGGCCCAGACAGACCAGGGACCAAGGCCCAGACAGACCAGGGACCA
>PVIH01020465.1:10183-32433 GCA_004025045.1 Sigmodon hispidus | reverse complement strand
TGAAATTGAGTATTATTCTTTCAAGGTCCAAAAAATATTGTGTTGGGATTTTGATGGGCAGTGCATTGAATCTGTAGATTGCCTTTGGTAGAATTGCCATTTTTACTATGTTGATCCTACCAATCCAGGAACATGGGAGAGCTTTCCATTTTCTGATATCCTCTTCAATTTCTTTCTTCAGTGATTTAAAATTTTTGTCCAATAGGTCTGTTACTTCTTTGGTTATACTTACTCCAAGGTATTTAATACTATTTGCAGCTACTATGAAGGGTAATGTTTCCCTTATTTCTTTTTCAGCTCTTCTGTCTTTAGTGTATAGAAGGGCTACAGATTTCTTTGAGTCAATCTTGTATCCTGCTACATTGCTGAAGGTGTTTATCAGCTGTAGCAGTTCCTTGGAAGAATTTTGTGGGTCATTTATGTATACAATCATATCATCTACAAATAGAGATAGCTTCACTTCTTCTTTTCCAATTTGTATGCCCTTAATCTCTTTTCGTTCTCTTATTGCTTTAGCTAAAACTTCGAGAACTATATTGAATAGATAAGGGAAAAAGGACATCCTTGTCTAGTTACTGACTTTACTGGGATTGCTTTGAGTTTTTCTCCATTAAGTTTGATACTGGCTGTCGACTTCTTGTAAATCGCCATTATTATATTTAGGTATTCTCCCTGTATTCCTGATCTCTCCAGGGCTTTAATTATAAAGGAGTGTTGGATTTTTTCTAACGCTTTTTCTGGATCTAAGGATATGATCATGTGGTTTTGTTCCTTTAGTTTGAATATATGATGGATAACATTTACAGTTTTTCGTATGTTAAACCAGCCCTGCATTTTTGGGATGAAGCCTACTTGGTCGTGGTAGATGATATCTTTTATACATTGTTGTATACGGTTTGCCAAAATTTTGTTGAGAATTTTTGCATCAATATTCATGAGGGAAATTGGTCTGTAATTCTCCTTCTTTGTTGTGTCTTTGAGTGGCTTGGGTATTAGGGTGATTGTGGCCTCATAAAAGGAATTTGGCAATATTCCTTCAGTTTCTACTGTGTGAAATATTTTGAGGAGTAACGGTAGTAATTCTTCTTTTAATGTCTGGTAGAATTCGGCACTGAAACCATCTGGACCAGGGCTTTTATTTTTGAGGAGGTTTTTAATGACATCTTCAATTTCCTTAAGGATAATAGGCCTGTTTAGGTAATTAATCTGATCCTCATTTAATTTTGGTAGATGGTACCTGTCCAGAAAGCTGTCAATTTCTTCAATTTTTAGTTCCATGAATTATTCTTTCATGGATTTCTCTTTCTTAGTTTTCTTTCAAGGATTTTTTATCCCTTCCAATTTTTTTCTTCTATTTCTTTAAGGGACTTTTTCATATCTTCTTTTAAGGCTTCTATAATCTTCTTAAAGGTATTTGTATTGTTGTTTCCTTTTGTTTTCCCTTCATTGCTCTGTTCAGTTCTTGGTGTTGTAGAGCCATCAGCTTCTTCTGGTGGTGCTTTGTTATTCTTTATATTCTTATATGTATTCTTGCACTAATATCTGCCCATTGTTTCCTTGGTTCACTCTTAGTCCATTGTGGCTACAGCCGTTGTGTCTCTTCTGTCTTCTCTGGACACAGAGTCTACAATTTTTTTTACTCTGGTCAAGCTACGGGAACCTAACTGTCTGAAGCCACCTGTCTCCCACTCTGCCTCAGACACCTTGGAGTCATGCTGCTCAGAGAGACTTCTGTCTCTCTGTGATGATGCAGCCTGCCTTGAAGGCCAGGCCTGAATGTCTGTGACATAACCCCTGAGATTGCTGGGGAAAGCTTCTCTCAGCCCTGGTCCAAGACAGGCCTGTCCGTGAGGTCAAATCTGGGACTGTGGCTCAGGCCTTTAGGATGAGGTCCCCAGGAGGCTCAGGAGCGGGAACCTGCTCACCTCACTCTCCATGCTAGAACTGGGATCCTCACTGTCTGAAGCTTTCTGACTCCCACTTGTTTTTATAGATTTATCATTTTTTTGGCCAATTTATCCATTTCTTCTGTTTTATCTTCTATGTCTGAGATAGTCTCTTCTATCTTTTTTCTTCTGTTGGTAAAGCTTGCCTCTATAGTTTCTAAAATTTTCATTCTGGGATTTCCTCAATTTGTGTTTTCTTTATTGATTCTGTTTTCAGCTGATTTCATTGTTTCATTACCTTGCTTTCATTGTGTTTTTCTGGATTTCCTGGTTTACTCATTTCTTCACGGTTCCTTTGTACTTTTCTGGATGTCATAAAAAGGTTTATTCTTTTCCTTGCACTGTTTGTGCTTTCCTGAATTTGATTAAGGGATATCAATGTTATCTTTTAGGAATTATATCTTACTCATAATCTTACTCATAAGATATAATTTCAGCTCATTTTCTTGTGATTAAGCTATGTTGCAATATTCAGGTACTGCTGTGTTAGGCTAGCTGGTCTCTATTGAAGATATATTGTCCTAGATGTTATCATGTTTTTATGATGGTATCTAGGCATCTCAGATTGGAATCACTGTATGTCTAGTTCTTGATTTCTGGATTTTCTTTGTTGGATGGGTTCTTTGTTTCTTCTCTGGATTTTTTTGTGAGTTTGTAGGCTGTGTTACCTGGTAGAATATTTTTTTGGAGCTGGTATTTGTTGCCATGAGGGGTTCCAGGTAAAATATGTTTCTGAGTATTGGGAGCTAATGTTTTGAAATTTTGATAAGCTAGGGTTATTAAGAGATTTAAAGGAAAAAAAAGAGCAGAGTGTCAACTGAGGTCTTATTTGTCTGCTTGGAATTTGGGAAGACAGTGAAGAGATTTCAGATCAGAAGGTCTGCTGTAGCAATGGGAATAAGACTTAATATTTTGATGGAGAAGAAGAGAAGTAGAAGATCTAGACAGAATATCACTGGGGAGGCATGACGTGGTCTGTGTATTAGCATGAATGTCTGCTGAAGATGGGAGTTGGGGTAAAGCAGCAAGTGGGATGAGGGAGGTAAGAAGGGGATGATCTGAGGAATCTATAGGAGAGACAATTGAGAGTTTTCACCAAGTTTTTTGATAACAATGCATCAGTAATACAGTCTTCATGAAAGAAAAGTAGAAACAAATAAAAACCACCCAACCAAGAAAACATAAAACAGTGTACAAGAAAAAACTTCTGGGTAGGTAAATTCGTGGAGTTTTGTTGAAATAGTGAGATCAAGGAGGGCAATGAAAACTTCCCCCCTTCCCACCATCACTGCCTATTCGTCTCCTCATATATTACTTGTGAAATATTTTATAATGCCCTGGAAAAGAGTCACTTAATTAAATTAGTTGAAGTTAAAATAGAGCTTCAAAAATTTTGATTGACAGAAATTTAGACTCTCAAGATATGACATGGATTTACAGCTAATATCTAAAAGTGTGAGGCATCCTTGGAGACTGAATCACCGTGCTGCGGAAGGCGACACAATCTCCAACATATGATTCAGTGATTGCATTCATACTACTACCAGTTTTATTTACAAAGAAAAGATAGCTTTGTTATTGGTAGGATAAAAGCACTTTACTATTAAGTCATCTATTACTTAAGGTATGCCAGTGGAAGTTAAAAATAGACAAATTTGGGTTAGACTTGTCATAACCAGATTTTTGACCACTAAATTCAACTAAAAAAGTTAGGCATGATCATCAGTGCCTCTAACCCAGTGCCCAAGGAGCAGATAGAGTAAAAATCCTAGAGTTTGCAGGCCATTCAAATCTAGTGTGCTATATATGCAGTAAGAGAAGTTGTCTCCAAAAATGGGTGGGAACGATTGCCAGTCACCAAAGTTGACTTCATGTCTCTCCACAGACATACAGTTTTTTTTTTCTTTTTTTTCTTTTCTTTTTTTTTTTTTTCATGGTGCTTCTATAAGACGAAGCTGTTGGTATTTGACTGAAGTACCACAAAGCCATCCAACCCTGACCTCACCACTGCATACTTTACTCCATTTGACATGTGCAGACCTGTACACCACATCTGATGTTAATAAATGCCACTAAATGCCATGACAAGTTTTATATTAAGAAAATGAGCATTTATTTTCTTGGTTTCAACTGTGATGACACTTATTAATACTTACTTTTAAAAAAAATTCAGTTATCAAAAACTACTTTTTTGGTTTTATTTGTTTTTAGAAAGCATGTCAAAATGAAGCTTGTAGCCAAATAAAAGTGAATTGATGAAAACATCTGTCAAGAAACATTCTGGGCGCTGGAGAGATGGCTCAGTGGTTAAGAGCACCGTCTGCTCTTCCAGAGGACCCGGGTTCGATTCCCAGCACCCACATGGCAGCTAACAACTGTCTCTAGTTCCAGTTCCAGGCAAACACCAAGGCAAATAAAATTTTAAAAAAAGAATTGTTTAAAAAAAAAAGAAACATTCTGAAAACAAATTTTCATTATTTTTGTCTTGTCTCTCTTCATGTCATAGTTTCTTTAGAATTTGGATCACAAACCTAAGCAAACATGACAAATGATATCACCACAAATCCAATAAGCATAGGATCAATTTATTCATCACAGAATATTGCATAAGGAAATGATTCCAACCACATTTTTGTGTGCCTCATGATCAGCTCACAGAGAGTAGATATGCAAGTGTATTATAGGATCTACAGAATTTCAAAAAGAATCTGTGTAGATCTTTGTCAAGGCAACAGGTGTCATAAACTGTGTCTTTAATTTTTCACTAATATATTATTGTTACTGAAATAAAGGGACATTATCTTGGAGCATCTGACCAATATTATCCGATGTTTTCAAATTTTTTATTTGAAAACATTTATTTAGTCACCAGGTTTTATTACCACCACCACCACCTCCCAGTGCCTTTTTAAATGATTTTAGTTCATAGAAAATATTATTCAAAATTTTTAGAAATTGAGTTACTTTGCCATCCCAAAGTACTGTTTTGTAGATTATTATTCTGAAAATAAAATTAAATAACAATTTTCAAGTATCATTCATAATTATCATAAGCTACTAGGTGATCTAAAAATTAGCTAAGGAATAACTTTAAAACCCCAAAGGCCACTGATAATGACATACCTCCTAACAAAGACACATCTCTTAATCCTTTCCAGTTTCACCAAGCATTTGGAACAAGCATTTAAATGTATGTGTCTTTGGAGGTCATTTCCTTTTATGCCACAACATGTTATCTTCAGTGAGACTTATACTTCCTTTTATTACTTCTCAGGAACAGTGTCATTTGTTTGCTATAATTCTAAAGAAAACCCATTCATTATTCCTATACGATTAGCTTATAATTATTACAATTATGCATGTGAGTTTTGGATATTGAACTCAGATCATGGGTTTTTCTAACAAGCACTTTTACTCTCTGAGCCATATAGCCATCCCCAAATGATATAATTCCTTAACAGATACTTATCCTTTATTAATAGACTTCATTATTTGGATATATCTTAATTTATTCTTTTTCATATGTGTTAAATTTTCCAACCTTTAATCTTGGAGAGTTAGCACTCTAGTGATTGGTATGTATCTTTTTCATTTCCCAAAAACCATGTTAGATAATTCAATTCCCAGGAATCCTGTAATTTTCTGGAAGTTGTAAGCACCTACATACATGTGCATACACAGGCACACACAAGTTATAAAAATATAAAAAAAAGAAATTTCCCAACCTACAGTATGCTTTCTACTATTCAGTTTCCCATACTTCAATGATTAGTGTATGATAAAAATTGAACTGGTAGGCATTGGGCCATTTCTAACCAGTAGGTGGCAGATTTGTAAATTTGAATTACATTTTATAACTGGTTATTAGGTGAGAAAGAGAAAGGGGGTAGTTTTATAAGACAATAGGCCAAGGTTTAAAGTATTGTCTGCTAACACAATTGGTTCCTAACAATCTCTTGATAATAGAATTGCTGTTGTTGTTGTTGTTATTGTTTTCAAAACAGGGTTTCTTTGCACCATCTCTAGCTGTCCTGGAACTTGCATTGTAGACCAGGATGGCCTCGAGCTAACTGAGATCAGTATGCTTCTGCCTCCTGAGTGATGAGATTAAAGGTGTGTGCTGCGCTACCACACCCTGGCTTAAATGTCTTTTTAAACCCTTTTCTTTTCTTTTTTCTCTTTTGGTTTGGTGGTTGTAGTTTATTACATCTGGTGAAGTAGAAACAACTAGAACAGAGCAGGGGCAATGTAAATATTGTAATTCTATTGAGCAACGTTTAATGGAATAAAAATCATTAAATCAGCATTTCTGCACGCTGAGTCCCTAAAGCAGCAATAATCACATCGTAGGGTCCTATATCCTTTGTTGTAACAAAAATCAGCATGTGATATCTATACACTCAAGTATGTAAAGTACTTGTGAACAGACTTTTCCTTTCTGGTAGAATCTGCTATTGAAGCTAAATGGTAATGTCTTAGATAAGTAATTTCCAGGTTTCATTTTAAATAGGACAAAGTATAAATAAAAGAACCAACTATTTCTACTTCCTTAAACCTATTAAGTAAACAAATAGATGAAAACTGTACATGCTTGAGTAGATGATAATTAACAGGGAAACCAATTAAGATAGCAAATATTTCCCCCAAGTTCACAGTTCAGTTATGTGGCCAGAAAGTATTCATTGTTGTCAGTTGTCAGACTACACTGGCCATCTTGAAATTACAGTTAGAAATCTGCTAGTGTGAAGAACATATTATGCCTACATTCCCAGCCTCAAAAACAGAAATTTCTGGAGACAATTCCTCAAGACAGAAGTTTCTTAGGTACTGCTTAGCTTTACAAAGTTTTCAGGTGTCTGAATTAGATTAATTACCTCATCATTCTTCTCATTTTCTCAAACTCAATCCTTCTAGCACAGAAGAGATAACCCCCTGTTGGTACATTAGTATCCAGATTGCTGAGAAAGATGCTGTAGATGTCGTTTTTAACCTCATCCATGACACCAGGAATACAATCACAGCATTATGAGTACACCAGTTTCAGTGCCTCTGGGAGAAAATACAATTTCTGCCTCATCAAGTTTTATTGATAAAACACAGATGTAGTTATATTATTCATATGACTTTCTGAATTTGTTTTCTGTCTTTTCCAACTTTTTTCAACATAATCTTTATGTTCTTATGGGATAAGTAATCATTTGAGATACATTTAAATGAACAAAAATTGGATTTTTTAAAATTTATTTTCAGAATATGTTGGAAAAATAGAAAATAAAGACAATAAAGCATGCTCTACAGTTCTCTTTGACAGTTACTTGGAAAAGAATCATTTACCTTTTCCACAGTGGCAGAAAAATTATCATCCATAGAGTATCATTGACCCATCCCATGCCACTTACATAAGTGTGGCTGTAAAACTGAAAGCCCTGCCTGAGGACTTCAATAACATCATCAGGAGGAAAATTCATAGCAAAAGAACAGGAGTGACTGATCATAATTAAAGAGCCCTGAGTCTCACGAAAAAATAAAAATGTGAAAAGTAAGGGTTCATTGCTAAAATGTTATGTATTTTCTTAATAAGCATTTGCTTATTGAAATTGTCTTTTTATGAGAAGGTCCGAATATTAAACACAAATCTGAGCAAAATAAAGACCAATATCAATATACATAAACAAATTAACTACATGTGTACCTTTTTCATGATAATTTTAAGCTTGTGGTTGTTTTTTGTGAATTGATATTATCTTTCTTTTATAGTCAATTTTACAATAACATATCAGAGATACTAGGGCTAGTTTAAGTACTAAGTGGTAAAGACAGAAGTTTCTCCTTTTGCCTCGCCCCTCAACCTAGACGAATCTCTCCCCGCTGTGGTCCTGATGCCCTTATAAAATAATTACTTAGAGGCTAATATTAATTACAAACTGTTTGGCCTGTGGCTCAGGCTCATTATTAACTAGCTCTTAAAGCTAACTCAACCCATTTCTATTAATCTATGTTTTGTCATGTGGCTTGTGCCTCACCAGTATAGTCACTCTTGCTTCACTGGCAGCTAGCAGTGTCTGTCCAGATTCTACCTTTCTTCTCCCTTTCTCTCCTTGGATTTTTCACCTGGCTGGAAGCTGTCTTACTATATCCCAACAGCTTCTATATTAACCAAGAGAAGCAACACATATTCACAGCATAAAGAAAGACATTCCACATCAAAGTGGTTAGACATGATTAATTAATTAATGTGCTTATAGGTAGTAAATGAATTACAGTATGGAGGCATCATGCTCTTCATAACAAAAGAGAATTGCAGAACTCATTTCCAAAATAAATTTATAGCTTAACTTGATTATTTCCTGTAAATAGTTTCTCCTACTGTGTTTTTGCTTGATCGTTAGTTTGTTGGATCCAATAAAATGTCTCTGGCAGCAACCTACATCCACTTTGCATACTATCTTCAAAAAGCCAAATTATTTAATATTGTCTAATACACCTCAGAAGTTTATTTTAAGAAAATAAAAACCTACTTTTATTTTATGTATATAAGTGTTTTATCTGGATGTGTATATGTGTATCAGTTGAGTGCCTGTCATTCACAGAGGTCAGAAGTAGGTATTAGATCCCCTGGATCTAGAGCTACACATGGCTGTGTCCTCAAATGTAGGAGAAAGGAACAAGATGGGTCCTCTGCAAGATCAGCAAAATGCTTGTATTCTTTTAAATTTGGAAGTAACTATAATAAAAAAACAAGCATGTATATCCTTATCTACATTCCCAACAGAAATACATGTTCATGATTTCTAAAAGACAAATTTAAGAATTATAAAGCAATGTTCATCAAACCCCAACAGTTAATGACCTGATTGATTTTATTGACAGTAGTCTATAAAACTCAGTTAACCTGTACTCAATCAATATGCATAGACACATATGCAATGAAATAGAAATGCCTTTCATCAACAGAATATAAGCAAAGAATTCTCTTGCATGCATATATGCACACAAGGGCACACTATGTGGATTATGCATATTAAGAGCAGAAAAAACAGACAGGCATATACAACTGACAAAATTGATAATACTAAGCTTTAGAAATATTTACACGGAGGAAGGACCACTAAAGATGGTCTTTTATACAAGTTCTTACACAGGTACTGTAGGTCCCTGTGCCCAGGAATACAGCAGCAAGAGAGTTTCAGGAATGCGTTAAAATAACTTGGAAGGTCATCAAAAGAAGATTTGCAATAAAGTTGATGAAGGTAAACCACTAAAATAATTAAAATAAATTATTTATGTTGTGAACATGGTTCCTGGTTGCTACAGCACTTTCTAGGAAGCCATCAATACGTCCACCCATGAAGATGGGCACTAGAATGCACTGTTTTATCTCTGATGAAATGGTTTCTCATGTGTTAAGTTAGGGTTAGGGTTAGGGTTTTTTTTTTATCAATTTTATATCAATGGATTCTGACCTGTTGTGTGACTGACAGATGTTTGAACATTTATGTTACCATCTGTGTTGAATGAGTAAAACTTTGTACTTCAGCCTTGGTGACATTGTGGTACTGGGGACTTTCCTCTGAATTTCCCTGAGAACTTATTATTTCCATGCAAGCTTATTCTTTTTTCTACTTCTAAAACAAGAATTTCCTTTGAAATGCAACAGATTCTTATAAAGAAGTATAAAGTGTTTGCTTAACTGTTTTTGAAATGGGAAGCAACATGGCATGTTTAAAGGGAAAATTTTTGTAGAAAAAGATTTAAAAGAAAATGCTTGGTTCTAAGTAATGTGTTAAATCCTAATGACAACTTATCATTAAGCAAGCTTTGTTACAATTATTTTGTTTAGTAATAGCAAATCTATATGTGAAACCTCATGGTCTCATCTCTATTAGCACAGCCCACTTAGGGTGGGTATAGTTCCTAGAAACTCTTCTGAGTAGGTGTTGGCATATTTGAATAAATATAGTATAACAAAAAAAATGTTTTCTTGTCTCATTAAAAATTGTAGTGAAGGTTGTTGAAATTCATGAGCTGATTTAGGCAAGGCCACTCAAAGTGGCAGTATAAAGTCATAAAGCAAGATGATACTTTGCTAGAAGGCCCAATCTTTCTGTAACATTTTACTTTCTTTCATCTCTTAGAAGCAGTATGTAGGATAGTATGTAGCACTTTGAAAGCATTAAAAAATCAAAATTATTATTATCATTAGAGAACCTATTCTTACTTTGTTGTCTACTTAACCATTTGACTAATTTTTGTCATGTTCTAAATAAACACTTATAAAAACATGGAGACAATTAATGAAGTTAAGAATATTACTAAGTCCTTTAGTTAGAAAAAGAACAAATTGTAGTATGAACCCAAGTAGTCAGAAGAAAAATAATTCCTTTTTGATATGTAACATGACCCCAAGGAACAAAACCTCTGTAGAACAGAGAATATAGATACAGAATTTTAGAAACTTAGTGATAGTTGAATTTGCTTTGCATGAATATATGTGTATAACTTATTTCTAGTTTTCTATATATTACTAGATAATACTTAATAAACTTACTAATCTTAATGAAATAAAACTTTGTACAAATTTTAAAGTTATATATGCAAAATGAGGACATTCTCTGGAACATAATCTAGCAAATATAGTTCCAATTAAAGCAATGCTGGGGCTGTTCTTCATTAAAAAAAAAAAGTTAACGTATGTATTTAAATACATGCACATATTTCAGAAGAAACTAGTCAGTTGTCTGAGGAAGATTAATTTTATGGCAAGAAAAAAATAGGAAAAAAATGTTAGAATACTATGTACATTTGTCTTGCTCATAAGGAGAAAAAAAAAGCAGTCAGAGAAGAAAGTAGCCTTACTTTATAAAAGAATCCAAATTAAGAATCTATTAGCAAAGGATGTCCTTCATTCCAACTAAATTATAGACCTTGAATACCCTCAGCTAGAAATATCTGTGATAATTCAGTGCTGAAACTTTCAAAGGAGGAGTAAATCAAAAACTTAAATTGAATAAAATCTGCTAAGGACATCTGGTTCCTAAAAGCCCGGATTTTATAATCAGAATATTCATGGGCAATGTCAGAGTCCAATGCAGGTGCTTCTGCCAAGGAGAATTCGTTGTGTGCAGGAAGTATACTGAGAGCTGCATACACACTGACACTCTTTTAGAAATCCATTTGCATGGCTGCTTTTTTAGTATTCAGAGCCAGAGTTTGCTGTATCAAATGCTAGTCTTCCATGGCCCTCAGCTTGAATCACTTAGGGTCAGTTTCATCATTTCTTTGCCTATTAATCCTATTATTCAGTTATTGGATTTTTTTCTCAGCACTCAGACCATTTGCTTTGTATGAAGAGAAGGAAAAACAAGATTCTGTGTGGTAGAAATTCTCTCTGTATGTTGTAAATAAAGGACTGTTTTGGCCTATGTAGAGCACCATAGAAGTGGGTGGAGAATCAGAGGACAGACAGGTAGAAAGAGGGTGGAGTTAGCCAGTCTCCATCCAACCCCTGAGAAGAACAGACATGTAAGAAATACAGGTGAGCCACAGGCTGGTCCTTGTGGCAGGTAGATTAGTAGATTACAAGAAATTGGTTGAATTAAGATGAAAGAGCTAGCTAGTAATGTGCTTGGGACATGGGCCAAACAGTATGAAGTTAATATATAAGTGTCTGATTCATTTCTTTGGGGGAAAAAGCTGCGCGGGCCAGGTCCGAACCTCCTGGGCCCATTTGGGCTTGGGAAACCTTTTACAACAATGCTGCTAGCATAATATACACTGTGATGCAGACAATTAATGACTAGTAATTACAACTTAAGGTATTTTTATTGGATGAAACAGAGAACTGTAGAGAACTAAGAAGATCCCATAAACTAGCCTTTGTGCACTTCTAGGAATATTACATGGAGAGTGTCAAAGTAGATGCTAGTGAGGTCAACTGAACTGACCTTGATAGAGAGTAAAAGTTAGCCAGCTAAAAAAGTGAAGAGACATTCAGGGCAAAGCCTAACAGGCAGATAGAGGAGAACTTTGTTTCTAAACAATATAGCTCCAAAATTGAAGGAAAAGATTTCCTGATGCTCACTTAAGTGATATAGCCCGTTGGAGCACTCCATTTTCTATTTGGGGGGAAGAAAAGATTTACAATTGGTGGTGTCAGTTTATCAGGTTGGAGCAGGTGCCAGGAACAGCAAGAAATCAAGTTCAGAAGGAATAAAATCAGAAATAGAGAGATGAGCAAAAGTGGTAAGTAACGGCCCTGGCAAAAGGCCACCTGAGATAGCATAAACTTCCAGCATAAAAATGAATCCCAGACCTTGTATGAGAGAAGACCTGTAAATAGTTCAAGAGTAATTAAGAATGTCTGCAGGTTAGGTGCTGCCTCAGTGTTGGTATAAAAATAGCAATTCATTTTCACAAATAGCAAACTCTGGGCCTGGGAAGTTTAGAATATGTAAACAAGGATAAATAATGATCAGGGGTTATAATGATAACTAAGATAAAATAGAGTGTCCTGTATTGTGATCAGATAAGCCTAGGATTCATATTATTTTGCTGTTGTTTAAAAAATATACAGTTGTAAAAATATTTATGAGGGGTATTTGTCTGAATCACATGCAAGATAGATATGGTTTGAGCTTCCTTCAGTAAAACCTTCATCAATCTTTAATAGAGAAATATCTTTCCACTCTTAGCATCTTAAATATTTTCTGAAACTTGTTCATGGACAAAGAAAGATTAATTCTAATATGTTGATTGCAAACTCAAACCATTGTCATTTAAGATGTTCCCTTTTCATCTGTGTAGAAAGGTACAGGCCTGGGACAGAAAATACAAAAAAATACATATAAAAGTTAAAATCACTCAGTTCTAGCAGCTAAAGGACTGTAATGTTATCTGTATGGAAAGTATCCTTTCAGAAAAAAAAAAAATCAGAATGGTGTATGTAGAAGAGCTAGCACGATATAAAATTTTAACCTTATATTTTTTCACTTTAAAAGCTCTATGTTTCTTTTCAAGTCAATAAAATAGTATTTCCAGCCTATCATAAGTTGGGAATATGTGCATGATTATTTAACAGTAAATAATAAAAGCATGTATATGGTCTAACCATTAACACATTTTCTTTTTTTTTTTTCTTCTTCTTTATTTATTTTGTATTTATCAAAAAAACAGTAAAATTAATTTAAAATGCTGAAATGTTAACAATAACTATAAAGAGGATAAAAATCATAAGCATGACTTATCCAGGGTGATAATGCAAATAAGATTGCTATACATATATTTACTTTGTGTTCAGCTTTCCCTCTGAATTTTTTTCCATCCCTGTATATCCTTATTTAAGGTCCCTTCCCCCTCCCACCACATCAGGCCATTTTACTTCTCCACAACTCCACATTCCCTCCCTGGGCAGGGAGCACACAGTCCTATTGTCCCACTGACCCAATAATGCTTGGATCATTCTCCACTCCTGGCCAAATCCAGTTTTGTCCCCCCTCCCTCAAGAGTGAGTCAGGTGTTCCTATAGTTGGAGTGGGGTCCGAAGGGTCAGTCCAGGGTGTTTCTGATCCCAAGCTGTTCACTGGTTGTGGTTTACAGCTTGGGCATGCTTGACTCTTTTTTCTTGTTTGTTTGTTTAGAGACCACTAATGAGTGAGTACATCCCCTGCACATCTTTCTGAGATTGTGATACCTCCCTCAGGAGGATATTCTCCTAATCCATCCATTTGCCTGCAATTTTTAGGGTGTCATTTTTTTCTTACTACTGAGTAGTATTCCATTGTGTTGATGTACCACAGTTTGTTAATCCATTCTTCAGTTGAGGGACATCTAGGTTGTTTCCAGATTCTTGCTATTACAAATAATGCTGCTATGAACATAGTTGAGCTAATACCTTTGGAGTGTGAATTTGCCTCTTTAGGGTATATACCCAGAAGTGGTATTGCTTGGTCCTTGGAGAGATTGATTCCCAATTTTCTGAGAAACCACCATATTGCATTCCAAAGTGGCTGAACAAGCTTACACTCCCACCAACAATGGAGGACTGTTCCCCTTGTTCCACATCCTCTCCAACATAGGCTGTCATCTGTGTCTTTTATCTTAGCCACTCTAATAGGTGTTAGTTGGTATCTCAAAGTTGTTTTGATTTGCATTTCTCTGATGGCTAAAGACGAAGAGCACTTTTTCAGGTGCCTTTCAGCCATTCGTAGTTTCTCTGCTGAGAATTCCCTTTTTAGATCTGTACCCCATTTTTTGATTGGGTTATTCAAGGTTTTGGGCTCTAAATTCTTGAGCACTTTATATACCTTAGAGATCAGTCCTCTATCACTTGTAGGGTTGGTGAAAATCTTTTTCCATTTTGTAGGCTGTTGTTTTGTCCTATTGACAGTGTTCTTGACTTTGCAGAAGCTTCCTAGCTTCAGGAGATCCCACTTATTGATTGTTGGTCTTAGTGTCTGTGCCACTGGTGTTAAATTTAGGAAGTGGTCGCCTGTGCCAATTTGTAGAAGTGTATTTCCCACTTTCTTTTCTATTAAGTTCAAAGTGGTTGGGTTTAAGTTGAGGTCTTTGATCCACTTGGATTTGAGTTTTGTGCAGGGTGACAGACTCTGATCTATTTGCATTTTTCTGCACACTTCCATCCAGCTATGCCAACACCATTTGTTAAATATACTATCTTTTTTCCATTGAATGTTTTGGGCCTCTTTGTCAAAGATCAGGTGTTCATAGGTTTTTGGGTTAATGACTGGATCCTCAATTCTATTCCATTGGTCCACAAGTCTGTTTTTATGCTACTACCAGGCTGTTTTTATTACTGTAGCTCTATAGTATAGCTTGAAGTTAGGGATGGTGATATACCTCCAGAGGTTCTTTTGTTGAGTAAAATTGTTTTGGCAATCCTGGCTTTCCTGTTATTCCAAATGAAATTGAGTATTGTTCTATCAAGGTCCAAAAAATATTGTGTTGGGATTTTGATGGGCAGTGCATTGAATCTGTAGATTGCCTTTGGTAGAATTGCCATTTTTACTATGTTGATCCTACCGATCCAGGAACATGGGAGACCTTTCCATTTTCTGATATTCTCTTCAATTTCTTTCTTCAGTGTTTTAAAATTTTTGTCAAATAGGTCTGTTACTTCTTTGGTTATAGTTACTCCAAGGTATTTAATACTATTTGCAGCTAATAAGAAGGGTAATGTTTCCCTTATTTCTTTTTCAGCTCTTCTATCTTTAGTGTATAGAAGGGCTACTGATTTCTTTGAGTTAATTTTGTATCCTGCTACATTGCTGAAGGTGCTTATCAGCCCTAGCAGTTCCTTGGAAGAATTTTGTGAGTCTCTTATGTATACAATCATATCATCTGCAAATAGAGATAGCTTCTCTTCTTCTTTTCCAATTTGTATCCCCTTAATCTCTTCTCATTCCCTTATTGCTTTAGCTAAAACTTTGCGAACTATATTGAATAGATAAGGGGAGAGAGGACATCCTTGTCTAGTTCCTGACTTTACTGGGATTGCTTTGAGTTTTTCTCCATTAAGTTTGATACTGGCTGTAGGCTTCTTGTAAATCGCCTTTATTATATTTAGGTATTCTCCCTGTATTCCTGATCTCTCTAGAGCTTTAATCATAAACAAGAGTTGGATTTTGTCAAAGGCTTTTTCAGCATCTAAGGATATGATCATGTGGTTTTGTTCCTTTAGTTTGTTTATATGATGGATAACATTTACAGTTTTTCAACACATTTTCTTAAATGTCTACAAACTTCTGTAGAAGAAACAGAAGAAACTGAATTCCTGAGCATATACCTATATAGATTTCTCTGATTTTTCTTTTAGGGTGCATTTTTAAAACATGGAATTGTTTTAAAAGTCATAAACATTCCATACTAGGAAAGAATCATTTGTCTAAACCATATATAATAGTAGATTTTATTTTATTGTATGAAAGATAAAAATAATTTAAAACATTTGAATATTAAAGAGAACTGTTAAATAATATTAACAAGAAGGATTGTTGTTCTAGCTTAATAGGCTGAGATGCATGCTGCCAAGCCAGAAACCTGAGTTTGATTCCCAAAATCTACATGGCAGAAGCATAACTTTTAAGCAAGTTGTCCTCTGAACTTCACACATACCATGGCACATGGCACACACACACACACACACACACACACACACACACACACCACCCATACTTATACACCAAATAGACAGATAAATACATTTTAAAATTAAAACAGAATTAGAATTCAATATATTTGCCATTTGTATATAATTTCTTTGAACTTTCAAATAAATGAATGGACATATCTTAATCCAGGCTATTACAATGAGAGTTTATTCACTCCTGTAGGAGGCTGATTTAAGTATTTGTGATCCTTCCTGAGACCTCTGAAAGTAATCATGCCATTCATGCTTAGAATTTTCATGGTTAGTGAATTTATCTTATAAGTGCAGTGCTTTGCCATCTAAACCAGATGATCCAACTACTGTTCATTTTGGAATTTAATAAATCTGGGATATTGGTATAAAAATTAAAGCTGGGAAAAACAATAATCAGAGTTCAAGATATGATACGTTGAATGTTACTTGAGGGCTGTTTTTATTTAGTTCACATAATGATGTGACAAATCCCTTATTTGTTTGTAAGCAAGAAAATTGAGGCTTAATTTATTTTTATTAGCAAAATGGTTGTGGATATGGTATTTACATTCAAACAGGCATTCACAGCAAAGCTATGTTAAACATTGAGAATAAATAAAATCTGTACAAGACTCATTTTCAAGTACAGGCAAAAAAAAAAAAAAATGAAACCACATGAAGCCCAGCGATGCTTTCTGTGAAGAAAAAGGAAAAATTCAAATTATTACATTTAATAGAATTTTATCAGATGAAATATTTCAATATATGGAAGCCCTTGAGTATATGATATGTAGTATAACTCTAAGTAGATGTTTACTAGTTTTACTTAAAAATTCTTAGTCATCTATTAAGTACTGCTTATATTCAATCATTAAAATAAGATGGTTTGGCATACATAGACATTATGTAATAAAAGATGTACTTCTGTCCAATCTTCATGAAAGACCAATATGTATTTTAGATGTGAAAGGGTCCTTACAGTGAATACCTTCTTTTGACTTTTAGGAACATATTGCCAACTACATGAATGCAAAAATGGAGACCAAACCAAATTGACAAATGAATGTGCTACTTGTTCTTCTTAGAGCTCAGATTCTGATCTGTTTAACATTGGAGCCTGGGCACTTAATACTGCAGTGAGTTGCATATATTATGAAAAATAAAGGAAGCATTTGAGGGAAGTATTATGCCATTAATACAACCAAAAAGCTGTTTCGTCTTGAGTCAACACATTGTCTGAAATATAAACAAATAACCACTGAAAGAATCAAAACCAGGAGTTCTCCTTGTGAGTGGGAGCAGGACATTAGCATGTATTTGTGTACACAAGTGTGATTGGAGACCATGGGTAGAGATTGGGAGATTCTTCTTCATATATCTCTGTACATTTTTAACCTATTTGAATTTATTTCTTTTTTCTTTCTCTTCTTTCTTTTTTTTTTTTTTTTAGACCAGGAAGTCCTCAAAGTATAAGAGTCCTTCTACTTGTTCCTTCTCAATGCTAAGATTCCTGGCATTTGTTCTGTGTCTCGTTTTAGTGATTCTAGGTATCTGACCTCCGATCCTGATACCTGAGTGGCATGCCTTGTACTGACTGAGCTTACTACCTAGCTCTAATCATTCTGCCTGGAAGTGTGACATCAAGGAAAGATTCCTGACAAACTGTTAATTTTCTACTGTGCTATCAGTGAATCCCTCTTGGGTTTAAGCCCTTGTGTGTATGGTAATATACTACTAAACTGAATCCAACAAAAAACAAATTCATATTTCTAAAGGAAAAAGGGTGAGAGCAAAAAGATATTCCTTATGTTTAGAGAATCCAAAGTCAGAAATGTTGGTCAAAGGAGATGGATTTGCTCAAATCAATTTTCAGTAACTTCTGCATATACCTGTTTCAATAATGAATTTATCCAAGTAGAAAAAAAAACACAACAGACAAGTATGAGAACAGTGAGACAGAGAAAAAGTATTAGCCTTCAAGAGATAAAGTGGTAACAAACCAAACCACACCTGAAGATGCAGGGCAAAAAATCAGAGCTGGAATAAAGCAACTTTAGACGATATTTAATAGCATTGAAACCATTAGCAGGATGGGGAGATAGCTTAGTTGATAAAAGATTTGCTGCTGTTCAACATGAAGCATGGAGTTCAGATTCTCAGAATATACTGAAATGTCAGATGGTTGTGTTATCCTATTTATCATTTCAGTGATTAGAAACTAGAAACATGATCCCCAGTGCAAACTGGCTTCTTCATCCAGCCAGATCAATATATTCTGACTTTAGTTGAGACACTGTGTTTCAATGAATAAGGGAGAGAACAACAGAGGGAGACTCATGACATCAGCTTAGAGCCTCTACATGCATATGCATACACATTCATGTACATCATCAAATGTGTACACATACATACAAACATGCGCAAATTCATACACATGCATTTGCAAAACAAGGAACAAAAACAAAAACACCATTAACAGATCATAGTGACTTTATTGTCTGTATATATTAAAAGGAGTAATTTAAATTTCAATATTCTTTATGTTTCTTTCTCAATATTAAAAGTCCTAAGAACTTAATTATCCTAAGCATGTCTTCATACCCTGGATGTATATGTATGCTTTCAAGCAGAGCCTGAAACATGATTTTTTAAATTGAACTTTGGAAATTTCTTCTGGGAAGATTAAATATATCCCTTTTCCAAAGAGAGAATAAAATGTTATAGCAATTTGTATCCCAGTAAAAGGATTGAATAGTAATTTTCTACACAAATCTAAGACTTAGTTTCTCATGTGATTCTTTTCTGTTCATGATTCCCAGTTTTACATAAATAGTCTGAATTTTGGTACCAGCTCCTTCCATGATCAAGTGAGTATCATAGGTATGATAGAGGGGATAAAAAGGAAAAAATTGTATTTGAGACTTATGGCTGTGGAATTTGGCTCCTGGACTTAAATTTTGTTACAAATAATCCTAAGGCATCCATGCATGCTGGTAGATATGACACAACACTTTAATCGCCATTGGCTATGGGCCTAATAAAAGGCGGGTAATAAAATCAAATTCTGCTGGGCTCAATTTTTATAGGCAATATCAAGCCCTGTGAACTTTAATGCCCACTGTCTATTTAGATAGTCATGGCTCAGAGCTGGTATTAAAAGTAGCTAGAAAAGACATGTTCTGAACTATTGAAATATATTGCAAATTACATTGCAATATGGGTTAGTTGAAACTCAACCTGCACAGCACTGACCTTCACAAAGCCAGTTCTGTTTTCCTTGGCAGTTTTCATTTATACTTCATTTCTTTGTTTTGTTCCCTGAAGTTCCATGTTTATTTTATCTGGGGTCAAGAGTAGGTATGAAGTGGCTACCGGGTTTTAGATATGTATGTGTGAGTGCTTGTGATAGGTTTTGCTTCTGTGGAACCAAACCTATTTCTTATCCCATTTCTTTTCCAGCCTCATTTTCATCCTAGCCCTCTCTATTTCTAAAACACCATCAAACACCCTTTTCTTGTAAAGCAATATATGTGTTATTCTCTTCTGTGCTTTTTCTAGGCTGAAAAAGAAAACATGGAGTTCTCTTGTTTCAATACACATTAAAAGAAAAAATAGTATATTCTAGATGTCAGCTTTTGTGTCAATAAATTTAAAAAAATAGTAGAAGAATAAAATCTGAATCTAAGACATGGTTTCCAATTTTTCTTTAGAGGATGATTTCTGAGAGGAAAAAATTATATGGAGCGGAGAAGGCATAATCTGAAAGAAGATGGAGAACAGCTGAGAAGACCTGTATTAATTTAAGCGGAGAAGTGGTTTTTGACCTTTAGAATTTAGCCAAAAGCTTGAACAACCTCACTTCTGGGACTGTGTGTGCAGAGAAGGCACTGATCTCAGTTCTGCTTTAATATAATTTTATCAAATGTTTTGTGTAGGGTTTAAAGGGAGCATCCCTCAGATTGCCGTTCTCAGCTGTGGCCCGTGGCATGGTCAAATACCAACTGAGCTTCAGATCTTCATGGTCAACTGAAAAAGAAGACACACTGAACTAGTAGAATACAATAAGATAAAACACAACATGAGCGGAAGATAAAATCCAGGCCTCACTTTGTAAGAGCTGATGCTTTGATTTTCACATCCAAATTCTGTATTTATCTGTAACTGTCATTTTTCTACTTTCATTTAATTAGTAATTGTCTTAGAAAATTGAAAATCTATATTCTCATAAGATACTATTTTATTAGTGCGTATTAATTATACAAAAGAGCTTTATTATGACATTTCCATATGTGCATGTGATTTACTTTGATCATAATCATTTCCATTGCTTTGTGTCTCACCCCTTCCATCTTTCTCTTTCCCTCTACCCTCTTTCTGCACTATTATCTCTCTTTTAGTCTCATATTAAATTTTCCCAGTCCTATTTTGACAAGATGAGAAGAAACAGATAAGATTGTATTTTAGAGTTTGACTTTTTTTTTTTTTTACTTAACATGATGATGCCCAGTTCTATATTTCTGCAACTTCATTTTTAATGAAATTTATTGATTTCAATTTTCCTTATGTCTAAGCAAACTCCATTGTATATTTATGTCCTGTTTTACTATCCATTCATGTGTTGATTGGCAGATAGGTGATTTCCATGATTTCTGAATGGTGCAGAGAGTGTGCAGGCAGCAATACTGTAACCTGGCTATGATTCCGGTGTGTATATCTCAGCACTGATATGACAGAGTCATGTGAAAGTTTCATTTTTACTTTCTTGTGGGAAGCACATAGTGATTAATGGTGAGTAGACTAGTTTATGGTCTTAACTCAGAGTAAGGTTTATATCTCTCACATCTGAAGTCAACATTCCTTCTGTTGTTGCTGTTGTTTATCTTTTGGGTAGTTCACTGTTATCTTTCACATGTAAAGTGTTAGGCTTAAATAGTAATACATGTGCACATCAACTAAGGCATGGGTAACTAGTCAATGGCTTCCCTCCCCACCAAAGAAAACAGGCTTTTCTTTTCCCAATAGCCATGAATTACTATTAGCCACACAACTATATGTGTGTGCATCAGGATCTCCTTCCAATCTGAACTGGAATTTATAACTTACTTTATTTTGTAGAAGCCTCTCATAACACTCACTCTGATTTTACATTTTTCTGAAACCATATTCTAACAGATGACCTGAGCTTTGGGCTGCAGGAAGGGTTGCTGCTCTATTTATAACAGCTAGGAAATGGAAAGAACCTAGATAACAATTGACAAATAAACAATGATAAATATGGTACAAATACACAACAAATTAATATTTTGCTGCAATGAAAAATGAAAATGTCAAATGTGCAATAAGTGGATACAGCTCGTGGTGATGGGGAGCTTTTATTGAAGCTATGCAGTCCTAAAAGAACAAATATTGAATGTACTCCCTTACACATGTGAATTAGCTTTAAATCTTATATTCTGTTCATTTACCTAGAAATGTAACTCTAAGCCAGGAAAGGAGTAATTGGCCAGTGGGTAAGAGGTTGCATTTTGGAAGGGGGTGGATGAGAAAATATAGTTGAGATAAAAGTAGAAATGGGGGAGGGAAACTGAGAGGTTAAAATGTTCTAAAAAACTAGATGGATTAACAATGATTCAAGGGAAGGGTTAACAAAAATAATGTATTAAGTATAAAATTAGTAAAAGATGATTTAAGAAGATGTAATATGAAATAATGTTGAGGAAAATATTTGGAGATAAAAGTTTAATTTAAGATATGGGCAAGAGGTTGGGTAATTGAGAGATGCAGTGTCATAACCAAAACAAAGGATATGTGAAGAAGCCATAAGAATTCCCAGTAGTTTTCAAACATATTAACAAGAAATATAAATAAAAATTTATTTGAACATGTCTGTTTTTATGCCAGTACCAGGCTGTTTTTATTACTGTAGCTCTATAGCATAGCTTGAAGTCAAGGATGGTGATACCTCCTGAGGTTCTTTTGTTGTGTAAAATTGTTTTGGCAATCCTGGCTTTCCTGTTATTCCAAATGAAATTGAGTATTGTTCTTTCAAGGTCCAAAAAATATTGTGTTGGGATTTTGATAGGCAGTGCATTGAATCTGTAGATTGCCTTTGGTAGAATTGCCATTTTTACTATGTTGATCCTACCAATCCAGGAACATGGGAGAAG